>OY740801.1:25160405-25275701 GCA_963514005.1 Raja brachyura
TGTTTGTCACGGCCTGGGAGAGATGCTTGCCCCGGGTCGCCACATCCCCATGCCTGGAACTCCTCACCAAGGCCCTGAGACTGTCGTCAGCCGCCTACCTGCGGCCGGAGATGATTGCCCACCTGACTCTGGACCTTCCTGAGGAGATCTACAGGAACATGTGAGTCTGCCCACAGAAAACAATCCACGTTTCTCTAAGTTGAGAAAAAGAAGGGTTCTGACTCGAAACGTCACACGTCCTTTTCCTCCAGAGATGCTGCCTGACCCGCTGAGTTACTCCAGCACTGTGTGTCTATCTCTGCTGGTTAATACCTTGTAATCCTGGCTCTTCAGCCACTGAGTCCAAGCTAACCATCGATCACCCTTTCACACTTGTTCGATGTTATCCATTTACTCATCCACTCCCTACACACTAGGGGCATTTTACAGAGGCAAATTTACCAACAAACCCGCATGTTTTTAGGATGTGGGAGGAAACTGGAGCATCCGAGGAAACTTGCATGGTCACGAGGAGAACGTGCAAACTCCACAGAGACAACACCCGAGGTCAAAATCAACCCCAGTTCCCTGGTGCTGTGAGGCAGCAGCTCTACTAGCTGCATCCTAGGCTTTGCACTAATGTCTTATTCTTTTCAATGTCTTGAAGGATTTGTGTGTAATTTATGTTTTTGTATGTTGTCAGTCTATGTGTCTATGATGCTGCCTGCAGGCGAGATTTTCATTGTACCTGTACCTCACTGTACTTGTACACATGACAATAAACTGGCCTTGTCTTTTTCTTCTGAAAGTCTTTCTCTTGACCGGGTAGCATGCAAACAAAAGCTGTTTACTGTATCTTGATACACATGACAATAATAAAGTACACTATGGGTCTTGACCCGAAACGTCACCTATTCCTTTTCTCCAGAGATGCTGCCTGACCCGCTGAGTTACTCCAGCACTGTGTGTCTGTCTAAACTAAACTTGACTCCCTTGACGTGATGATCTCTCGACTTTCAGCACGGCGGTGTTTAAGGAACTGTACGATGACATGACTGCTCGCAGCCAAAGGGCTATCTATGAGTGGATCCGACAGATCCTTCAGAGACCCAACAGGCAGCCCGGTAAGTGGAGCAAGATGTCCACTCCCCACTCCTTCCATGCCCACTCCCTCAGACCACCATCGTTAGGTGGAGGTCCAGCAACACCTTCATCACTGTCCAGTTTTCCCCAAAGCAGGAGCGCCGTGGATTGTGGCGGAGAACCTGTGGTTTCTGGGGAGATTCGTGGTCCACCTCCCTCCTGAGGAGATCCAGAAGATCAGCCTCAACGAGGTGAGTCAAAGGAGTCTGCTGCGCACGCTATCCCCCTTCCAATGTGGTTGGTCCAGATAGAGAGGATGGTTTCCACTGGTGGGAGACTCCAGGATCAGAGGGCACAACCTCAGAATAAAAGGATGTACCCTTTAGAATGGAGATGAGAAACAACTAGAGCACGGACTGGAGTTTGAAAATGGCACCTGTTGACTATAAATGGATCAGTAGACTATTTCTGTACAATTTACTAATTGGGAATGTGCTTCGGCATGACAATACTCTGCTGGACAGTTTGTGGAAAATAATTTTACTGTGTGTTTGTACTGCGCACATGTGATGGTAAAAGCATCATTGAACCATTGAATTTCTTTAGCCAGAATGTGAGATTAATTGCCACAGACGCAAGGCCATTGGGTATTTTTAAAGTGGAGATTGATAGGTTCTTGATCAGCAAGGGTGTCAAAGGTTAAGGGGAGAAGGCAGGAGAATGGGGTTGAGGAGAGATAGATCAGCATGTTTGAATGGTGGAGCAGACGCAATGAGCAGAATGGCCTAATTCTGTCCCAATCTCTTATGACTTGATCTTCCTGCAGCATAATGGGAGCCAAGAAGGCCCAATGTATCCCGCAGGGTGGCCAATGTGTGAGTGGAAGAAATTCCAAATGGATGAGCCATTGGCTGGGACCTTCCCTTGGGTGACACGGTGCTGGATTGGAGGTGACTCCGGAGATGGGGAGGGTGACATGTCCCCGGGAAACATTTGAGGTCCAATCCCCACTCCCTTCCCCCTCCCCCTGCTAAGCTTACATGTCGTTTCCAACCGCAGATTCGACACTTCATCAATTACGACAACGCCACCAAGCAGCTGGACTCGGTGTACGACATCACCCGACCACTGCCAGAGCCTTCCAGGAGAGAATCAATGCCAGCGGCTTTGATATGGCCAACACCTCGACCGTCTACAGGTGAACTGCAGCCCACCCCCAGGACCCGCCCCTCTCCACACACACCCACCTCTCCTGCACTCGGCAGCACCGCTGGCAATGCACTGGCATTTAAACAGTCCGACACCTTGAATACGTAGATCGATTGATTGAAAGGCACAAAATGGAAACGGGCAGCACAGAGACACAGCAGTAGAATTGCCACCTTACCGCACCAGAGACCCGGGTTCGATCCTGACTACGGGTGCTGTCTGTATGAATTTTGCACATTCTTCCTGTGACCGCATGGGTTTTCCCTGGGTGTTCCAGTTTCCTCCCACATCCCAAAGACGTACCGGTTTTTAAGTTAATTGGCTTGTGTAAATTGTCCCTATTGTGTAGGATAGTACTAGTGTATGGGGTGATCGCTGTTCAGTGCGGACTCGGCAGGGCCAAAGTGACAGTTTCCGCGCTGTATCTCTAAAATCTAAAGGCCCTTCGGCCCACTGAGTCCATGCTGACCATCAATCACCCAACTATATAAATGCAAGCAGTTTTTGCATCTCTCGAGATATAACTGAGATGTTATTATGTGTAACACGGAGAGAGACACGGGTTCAATAGGAACCCTCCCTGTGTGAGCGGTAAGGGCTAGAGTGAGATTATGATTGCTTCTTTCAAAGGTTCGGTAGGCACAATTGACCGAATTGCCCATTTCCTAATGGCATTAAACAGCAGAGATTTAGAACATAGAACAACACAGTACAAATCTCCTCTGCCTGCATGTGATCCTTCTCCCTCCATTCCTTGCATATCTATGTGCTCACCCAAAAGCCTCTTGAAAACCACTATCGTATCTATTTCCATCAGTCTGAAGAAGGGTCCCAACCCAAAATGTTGCACGTCCATTCCTTCCACAGATGCGGCCTGACCCGCTGAGTTCCTGCAGCATTTTGTGGTTTCCTTGGTCATATACACACACTCTGGAGGATGGTATACGCTGGCTCTGTGTTGTTCCCTCAATCTCGCCATCTGTTTCTTCTCCCCCCCCCCCCCCCCCCCCCCGCAGACTCGGCCTCCTGGTCTGTTTCTTCGACAATGTGCAAGAGTTGGACACGGGGGAAGCTCGCAGTCTCCTCCACCAGATGATCAAGTGCAGCCGTCTCAAGGGCTTCCAGGCCGACGTGAAGAAGGTAGAGTTACGGAATCCAGACTCTCTCCCCACCTTCAGACACTCCGAGCCTGTACCTGGAGGACACATTAACTCGGAGAATGTTACAAATTATCAACAGGTCAGGCAGCTTTCATGGAAAAAGAAACAGTTAATGTTTCAGGTTCTGACTAAGGATTTTCAAAATTTCAAAATAGACGGCACAGTGGCGAAGCTGGTAGAGCCACTGCCTTGTGGCGCCACAGATCCCAGTTTGATCCTGGTCTCGGCAGCTTTATGTGTGGAGTTTGCACTTTCTCCCTGTGACAACGTGGGTTTTCTCCGGGTGCTCCAGTTTCCTCCCAAATCCCAAAGATGTGCGGGTTTGTAGGTTAATTGTCCTCTGTAAATCACCCCTAGTGTGTAGGGAACGGATGAAAAAGTGGGATAACATAGAACTAATGTGAACGGTTGATGGATGGTTGGTTTGGACTTGGTGGTCCATCTTTAAAAAACAAAATGAAGATCAGGTTCCAGTGAAGCTTGGACCGGTCCCCTCTCCACAGACCCGCTTGGGTTTGCAGTGGCTACGGTTTATTGGAGGACACGGACCACTGCAGGTGAGGGGAGGGGTTGGGGCATTTGAACACGAGGACGTGAGTCTGCTCTGAAGTCAGGGCGGACGTTCGCCCTCTGACCTTTGACACTGACTTGAACACGGTCCCCCGCTCTCTTGCAGCTGAAGGCGCAGTTGCTGGGGCTGGTACTGAGCAGCCAGCGGCTGAACGAGACTTTGGACTCCATCTCGGATGCCATCGCCTGCCTGTCGTTCCCCCAGCTGGACTCGCTGTCCACGGAGTCGGTGCGGAGCGCCGCAGCCGTCCTCGGCACCGTCCGCGGCTGGACGCCCGGCCAGACCCTCATCCTGGCCGACAAGTTCATGGGGGGCAACAAGGTGAGGGGTCATGGCACGTGCTCTGGTCACCCGTCGGCAGGGAGGGCGGGCTGCGATGGGAGTTTAGAAAGATGAGGGGGATCTCATTGAAACTTACCGAATAGTGAAAGGCCTGGATAGAGTGGATGTGGAGAGGATATTTCCACTAGCGGGAGAGTCTAGGACAAGAGGTTATAGCCTCAGAATAAAAGGACGTACCTTTAGAAAGGAGATGAGGAGGAATTTCTCTAGTCAGACGGTGGTGAATCTGTGGAATTTATTGTCACAGATGGCTGTGGTGGCCAAGTCAGGTCTTTCCAGGAGTGAGGAAGCTGAGTCGTCGAATCATGGAGCCATGGAGCACGGAAACAGGCCCTTTGGCCCAAATTGTCATTCTGGACTAGTCCCATTTAGCCCATCATCTTCAAAACCATGAAAGAGTGACCTAATAGAAGGCATAAAATGATGAGAGGCATAGATAGTGTAGATAGTCCAAACCTCCCTTCCCATGGCAGAGTATCAAAAACGAGGGCACGGGTTTAGGGACAGACGGTGGAGTTTTAAAAATGATCTGGAATATTCAAATGGAGGGTGGTTGATATTTGAAACTCACTGGCAAAGGAGGTGGAGAAATCAGATGCAGTGACTGCACTTCAGAGGCATTTAGACGCACACTTACACAGAAGTGGCACTAATGCTGGCAAATGGAATGAGTGTAGATTGGCATGTTGTCATAGACATGATGGGCCAAAAGACCATTGCTGGGACTCTATGGGGGAATCGGGGGGGGGGGGGGGGGCTGTAGAGTAAATCCTTCAGAGAGACCACCGATCACCTGACCAGATTGAACAGTCCAGTGGCACAGTTGGTAGAGCTGCTACCTTGCAGCGCCAGGGACCCAGGTTTGATCCTGACCTCAGGTCTTTGTAGAGTTTGTATGTTCTTCCTGTGAGCGCGTGGGTTTTCTCCAGGTGCATCTGGTTTCCTTGAATTATTCCACCACTGGCTGAATGGCCTTCTGTAGGAATGCGGTATGATGTTTGTCGCGGCCCGGGCTGGATTTAACGGCTTGTGGTTCCTTCCTGCAGCAACTGTCGCTGTTTAACCTCAGTCGGCTGGGGATCCTGGTGCCGGGGGTCAGCGCGGACACTTTGTACAACACCAGCCCCCAGGATCTGGCGCAGGCTCTCCAACGGCCCCTGTCCCAGCACGGGGCCCGTCTCTCCCCCGCACAGCGACTGGCCGTGGTCACCCAGGTAACCGGCCCCCACCCTCTGTGGGCCCGGGAGGGAGGAATGGGCAGGGAGGGCTGGGGAGCGTAAAGGGGAGGGGGGTTGGGAAAGACGGGGGGGGGGGGGGGGGGAGGTTGGGTTAGAGCAAGGGTGGGGTGGGAGAGCAGGAGTTGGATATGGACCGGGTGAGTGGCAGGAGAAGAGAAGAATGTGGTATGAGTGGGGCGAGAATTGGGGGGGGGGGGCAATGGGAGGGAGTGTGGGAGGGGAAGGATGTGGAGGGCTGGAATGGTGAGAAAGTGGGAGTGGAGAATAGGAGAAAGGAGAGAGGGGAATGGGAAGGAGGTGTGTGATGAAAGAGTGTGGGGGGGCGAAGGGGAGAGGCTGGGGGGGAATAGGGAGAGAAAAAAAAGTGGACAGGGTAGAGAATGGGAGGGTGTAGAGAGAGGGAGGTGCGAAAATAGGGGATGGGGAGAGAAGATTAATTGGCAAGAAGCCTGAGTACAATGGAAGGGCACAGTTGGCAGAGCCACTGCCTCCCAGCGCTAGAGACCCAGATAAATCCTGACCTGGAGTGCTGTCTGTGTAGAGATTGTATGTTCTCCTTGTGATTGTGAGGGTTTCTTCCGGGTGCTCTAGTTTCCTCCCACATCCAGGCATGTTGGCCGGTGTGGGCAAGTTGGGCTGCAGGGCGTATTTCCACGCTGTATCACACTATGACTTCTACCCCAAAGACGAGCGGCTTTGTGGGTTAATTCGCGTCTGTAAATTGCCCCTAGCGTGTCGGGAGTGGATGAGAAAGTGGGATAACACAGAATTAGTGTGAACGAGTGATCAATTGTTGGCGTGGAGTCTGTGGGCCCGAGGTTTAAGAAAGAACTGCAGATGCGGTAAAAATCGAAGGTAGACAAGAAATACTGGAGAAACTTAGCGGGTGAGGCAGCATCTATGGAGAGAAGGAATTGGCGACGTTTCGGATCAAGACGCTTCTTCAGACTGATGTTGGGTTTGGGGGGGGGGGGGGCGGGAAAAAGAAAGGAAGTAGGCGGAGACAGTAGGATGTGGGAGAACTGGGAAGGGGGAGGGGAAGGAGGAAGAAAGCAAGGGCTATCTCGAGTTTCTCCAGCATTTTTTGTCTTAACTTTTTGTCCACCTGTGGGCCCATGGGCCTGTTTCCATGCTGCTTCTTTCAATCAATCAACCAAGCAAAGTGGAATTCAGCACAGGTCAGTGGTGAGACCTCTGATTATTATATATAAATTACTTGGGTATAAACGTAGATGGATTGGCTACAAGATTGCAGATGAACCAAAATTTGGTGGCATGAAGCAGGCTGTCAAAGGATGTAGCAGATACAGATCAGTTACCGACATGGGCAGAGAAATGGCAGATGAAGTTTAATCCAAGCAAGTGTGAGGTGTTTCTCTTTGGGAGGTCGATTGTAATTGGAAAGTATATAGTTAATAGCATGAGCATTGGTGTACAGATGGATCTTGGTCGTCTTGTGTCCTTGGACCACGGCCGTGAACATTTATTCTCTTTTCAGATTGCAGCTTCCAGGAATGTGTCCTCTGTACTGGACCTGTTGAACAGTACCTTCTTAAAAGAGCTGCCCCTCTACAACCTGCTTCATATGACGAGCTACAATGTCAGCCACCTGGACCAGAAGGACCTGAGGAAAAGTCAGGTGGGCTGTCTGCATGCCATGCCTGAGTACCATCCGGAATAGCTATTAACTCCTGCACAAACCTGCCAAAACAGATCCAACCACTTGTTTCAAAACAAAACGTACAGAGCCATTTGTTTAAAACTTTGGGTTATTAGTTATAAAAATAGTGCTCAATAGGCAATAGGTGCAGGAGTAGGCCATTTGGCCCTTTGAGCCAGCACCGCCATTCAATGTGATCATGGCTGATCATCCCCAATCAGTACCCCATTCCTGCCTTTTCCCCAAATCTCCTGACTCTGCTATTTTTAAGAGCCCTATCTACCTCTCTCTTGAAAGCATCCAGAGAACCTGCCTCTGAGGAAGAGAATTCCACAGACTCACCACTCTCTGTGAGGAGAAAGTGTCTCCTCGTCTCCGTTCTAAATGGATTACTCCTTATTCTTAAAGCTCATGTGACTCATGTATTGCTCATGGGACTCGATACCTTTTCAATGCCACTATCGTGTCTACTTCCACCACCACCCCAGCAACATTTTCTAGGCACCCACCTAGGTACAAAAGCTCTGTACATCTTTGCCCCTCTCACCTTAAAACTACGTCCTCTAGCCAATCACCAATAAATCACCAATCATCTTAAAGCAATGCCCTCTAGTCAAACTGTGCCAATCTCGGTGTAAATAAAAATTGATCTGCACATCTCCTTTAAACTTCCCCATCTCACTGTAAAGCTATGCCCTCTAGTTTCTCTGCTGATGCGCTGGATTGCCCCAATCGCTGAGTCTCAGGGCAGTGTTGGCTGCCGATTTGCTCTCTTGCTCAGCACCCTCTCCTTCTCACCCACAGGCGTTGTTCCTTTACCACCTGGTGTCTGGCACGATGCCTGTGCAAGAGATCCTCAGGTAAGGAACACGGGGTGAAATATGTTCCCCTTCATCTTCCACCTGACAGGTCTCGAGACCATTAGCTCACATAAGAAACCGATTCAAAAACCAGTTTCTTCCTCATTGGAAGTGCTCAGCCTTCCACATAATGGGTTCTCATCTTTGTTCCGCCCTCTTTCTGTGACTGGCTTGGTCTCAGTCTCCCTCCCTCACTCAATCTCTTTCTGCTGAGAGAAGAAGAGTTCTGGTCCGAAATGTCACCTATTTTCTTCAGAGATGCTGCCTGACCCGCTGAGTTACTCCAGCATTTTGTGTTTCTTCTCTTTCTCTTTATCTCTCCTTTTAGCCCTCTTTCTCTTTCTTTCTCCGTCTGTATGTTTCTCACTCTGCTTTCTGCCTGTCTGTCCCTCTCCCCCTCTCCCCTCTGTATCTTGGTATCTCTTTCTTATTCTTCCTCCTTTTACCCTCCCTTTTTCTCTGTGCCTGTATCCACCTGTTGTTCTTTCCCCCTCTCACACCCTCTTCTTTTCCACCTCTGTCTCTCTGCTTCTCTCTGTCTGTCTGTCTGTCTCTCTCTCTCTCTCTCTCTCATCTTTCTCCTTCTGCCTTTTCCCTTCTCCTTCCCTATCTGCTCCCTCCCTCTTCTCGATCTTTCCCTCTCTCCCCCCTTGATGGAGGGTTGGCTTAGGAAGCCTTCCTGCTCTCTTCCCTCCAGCTGAGCGACCTTCGATGCTTTGTTCCGTGCGAGCGGTGGTCCCATTGACGGTGCAGATCCCAACCCCACCCTTCCAGTTCACGGAGTTGTCACCCGCCCTGCACCCACGGCCACTGAAACCCCGTGTCACACGGAACCGACACGCCGGCGGACCCAGGTTGACCCTCTTGCACTTCTCTTCTGCTTGCCCAGGTGCGGGCAGCTGGTGAGAGGTGTGACCTGCGATCACCTCCGAGCCCTGGACCCAGCAACCTTCCGGCAGCTCGATGGCCTACTCCGGGGCAGTCTCTCCCTGCTTTCCCCACTCCAGGTAAGTGAGAGGCGCCTCTGGGCCTGTACTCACTGGAGTTTAGAAAGATGACCGTGGACATTGAAACTTACCAAATAGTGAAAGGCTTGGGTAGAGTGGATGTGAAGAAGATGTTTCACTAATGGGAGAGTCTCGGACCAGGGGGCTCAGCCTTAGAATAAGAGGAAGTACCTATAGAAAGGAGATGAGGAGGAATTTCTTTAGTCAGAGGGTGGTGAATCTGTGGAATTCATTACCACAGATGGCGGTGGAGGCCAAGTCATTTGATATTTTGATTGGCAGACTTTTGATTAGTAAGGGTGTCAGGGGTTACAGGGAGAAGGCAGGAGAATGGGGTTGGGAGAGAAAGATAGATCAGCCATGTTTGAGTGGTGGAGTAGACTCAATGGGCCGAATGGCCTAATTCTTCACCTAGAACTTATAAAATTATGAACTCTCACGTCCGAGGGCTCCTTGCAGCCAACGAGGTCACTGTCATACCGTCTACATGTGGCAGCCAATGTGTACACAGCAAGATCCAACGGCCAGAGAACATTCCGAGAACATATGATACTGGTTTACTGGAGTCTTTTGTACCAAGATAAGGTGAAAAACTTTGATTTGTGTGATATCCAGTCAAATCATATAATACAGAGGGTGAAGTTTTTTCAGAGATGCTGCTTGTGTTAGAGAGCTTTGGATACATGGAGAGGTTGGGCAGACATGGATTGTTTTCTCTAGAATGCCAAAGGTTGAGGGGAGACTTGATAGAAGTATATAAAACTATGAGAAGCATGGATAGGGTAGACAGTCAGAACCTTTTAACAGGGTAGAAATGTCAGCAAGCTGCCAAGCCCAGCCAGCACGAACATTGTGGGCTGAGTTTGTGCGCCATATTGTTCTATGTTGTGCTCCAAGGCCACTTTCGGAGTGGCGGCGCTGCTTGTCAGCTGCGGCTCACCTGCAGTCCGTCTGTCTTTTATTTTATTTTTGTCCTCGTCCCTGTTTTTGGTGTTTATTTTTGGAGAAACGGGGTTTTAGTCTCTCCCTTCGGGGGGATGCGACTTTTCCTGTCGTGTCCCCCGACATCGTCTCCGTCTGTGCTGAGGCCCTGGTGACGGCCTTCCAGCTTCCAGCGGCGGCGGCACGGCCTTCAGAGCTTCAGCGGCGACCTGGCTTCCGGCGGCGGCCTGGGCTTCGGGAGCTGCGGTGCTCCAGCGGCGGCCTGGGCTTCGGGAGCTGCGGTGCTCCAGCGGCGGCCTGGGCTTCGGGAGCTGCGGTGCTCCAGCGGCGGCCTGGCTCCCTCTGAGCTGCGGTGCACCAGCGGCGGCCTGGCTCCCTCTGAGCTGCGGTGCTCCAGCGGCGGCCTGGGTGTCGGGAGCTGCGGTGCTCCAGCGGCGGCCTGGCTCCCTCTGAGCTGCGGTGCTCCAGCGACGGCCTGGGTGTCGGGAGCTGCGGTGCTCCAGCGACGTTCCGGCGGCGGGCCCTGTGGCGGTGTTCCGGCGTTCCGGCGTCAGCGGTGGTGGCGGTGGCCTGGATCCCCTCAGCGCAGAGGGAGAATAAGGAGGGGAGAAAAGACTGAGACCCTAAGACTTTTGCCTTCCACCACAGTGAGGAGGTGTTTGGTGAACTCACTGTGGTGGATGTTAATTTTGTGTTTATTGTATGGTATTGTATTGTTATTTATTTATTTATTTTTTATATATGTATGACTGCAGGCACGAAATTTCGTTCAGACCGAAAGGTCTGAATGACAATAAAGGTATTCAATTCAATTCAATTCAATTCCCATGGTGGATCTAGTTTGGTGGCTCCCACTTGGTCTAAGTTGGGCGTCGAGATTGCCAGCACTGGGAAGCCCCTGCCCCCGATTGCAACAGTTTGCATCACTTGACATGTGCACTCTCCCAATTACGCTGCCCCTTTAAACCATCCTCCTCCTCTTCCAGCTGAACTGCCTGGCCCAGAAGTATCGACAGGATGCTCCCGACCTGATGCCTCCACTCCTCCTGGTGACCCTCCCGTGAGTACCTGGGTGCGTCAGCTACATGGGAAAATGGGGTGGGGTGGGGTGGGGGAAGGTCTGCGAAAACACTTGGACTGAATCATCCTTTGTTCTGCTCCAGTGTCCGTGTTCTGGCCATGGCTCCTCGAAGCATCTGCAAGCCTCTGTTAATCGCCCTGGGCAGGGTTGAGCTGTCATCTATCGTTCCTCAACCAGCAAAGAGAGGGGAGGTGATGGAGAGCGTCCTCTGGTGTCTGGTGAGTTCCAGCCCACTTGGACAAAGTTTGGGGGCATGTGGACCAAATGGGACCCAAACATATGTGGGTCGGTGACTTTCAGATGCATTTAGTTAGGCACAGGGATTTGGATCACATTAGGGGCAGCACAGTGGTGCAGTGGTAGAGTTGCTGCCTTACAGCGCCAGAGATCCGCATTCGAACCTGGCCTCAGGTGCTGCCTATACAGAGTTTGTACGTTCTCCCTGTGACCGCAAGGGTTTTCTCCCACACCCCATAGATGTACAGAGTATTGTAGGTTAATTTGCTTCTGTAAAATTGTAAATTGTCCCTAGTGTGTAGGATAGTGCTAGTGTACGGGGTGATTGCTGGTCGGTGTGGATTCAGTGGGCCGAAGGGCATGTTTCAATGCTATATCTCTAAACTAAAGTCAGTCAGAGGAGATTAGTTTATCTTGGCATCATGTTTAACATGGACATTGTGGGCTGAACGGCCTGTTCCTATGCTGTATTGTTCTATATTCTATGGGGGAGTGATTAAAATTTGGGGACAGGACAGTATTTGGAGGGAGGCTATAGAGCTGGAAAGTTTACTGAGATAATGAGGTAGAGGTCAGAAATGGAATACAGGCATGAGCCGAACAAGGATCAGTGGGTCAGCGCACACAGTACGATGGCAGACATGGCGTGTCTGTTTTAAAGAGATTGCATTTAATTGCAATAACATAATAAAAATGAACTGCAGATGTTGGCTTATACCAAAGCTAGACACATAGTGATGGAATAACTCGGTGGGTTAGGCGGCATCTCTAGTGAAAAAGGACAGGTGACCTTTCAGGCCAGGATCCTTCTTCAGACATGCAATTGTGTGTTTTGACATTTATTTTAGAACTACACGATTCGGGATGAGTATGATGTGGACATCCTGGGCAGAACTATTTGTTATCTGTCTCCTGACTTCATCAGGACCATCACCTCCAACAAGGTCCTGAACGAAGCACTCATTCATTTCAGGATTTGTCGGAATCTCAGCCCTGCCCAGAAGAGGGAAGTTCGGAACAAGATCCAGCAATATTACGGGTAAGACGGAGGATATGTCCCAGGGAACATGTCCGTGTGGTGAGGATTGGGGGCTGTAATCACTGCATGTTTAGTTTAGTTTTTAGTTTGGTTCGGTTTGAAATGCCTCTGAAAGCCCCTTTGGCGCACTGAGTCCGTGCTGACCAGTGATCACCCCGTACACTAGTTCTATCTTGCACACTAGGGACAATTTACAGAAGTCAATTCATCTACAAACCAGTACGTCTTTGGAATGTGGGAGGAAACTGGAGCACCCGGAGAAAGCTTACACAGGCACAGGGATAACGTGCAAACTCCACACAGACAGCAGGATTGAACCCGCGTGACAGCACCCATAGTCGGGATTGAACTCTGGTCTCTGGCGCTGTAACGTTGCAACTCTACCGCTGCACCACTATTCTGCCCTTTCAGTACTCCACGGTCCCATGTAGAGTGGAATTCCAATACAGTTTTCCCCCACATCCCTTCAGTCTGAAGAAGTGTCCTGCCCCAAAGCATCACCTGTCCATTTCCTCCACAGATGCTGCTTGACCCGCTAAGTTCCACCAGCACTTTGTGTTTTTCTCTGGGACAAGGATTGTTTGAACAAGTGAGAGTTGAGAGGGTAGCACAGTGGTGCCATGAACACACAAGCCCACTGCACACCACCCCCTGTTTGGAACGATTCAAATCCCAAGAGACGTGTCCAGGGGCTGCAGCACCCAGACATTCCCCAATCCCGTCCAGGAACCCCGGCTAATAGAATGTAGCCGATCGGGGAAATGTCCCAGGCACAGTCTGAAGAAGCGTCCCGACCCAAAAGGTCACCCATCCACTCCCTCCATAAATGCTGCCTGCGTTCCTGCTTTGTGTTTTGCTCAGGTTTCCAGCAACTGCAGTTTCTTGTGTCTCCTTAATTCCTTTGGTTAGGAGTCCAGGCAATTATCCCCTCATTTTCTGGAATGTTTTTCTGTTGCAGGGATCCAACTGCCTGGCAGCCTGAACTGATGCAGGATCTGGGGCCACTGGTTACACTCTTGTCAAGGGAAGACCTGACCACTGTCGCTGAGAAGGTATTGGTTTATTATTGTCACGTGTACCAGGATACAGTGGGGAAACTGTGTTTGTGTACTTTCCAGTTAAATCATACTAAGTAGTAGTAGTAGGCCCCCCTCGGTCATGACGGACCATGGGTGATGCATCCTAGTTTGTGGTCGGATGCAAGCCTGGGCGATGTCATATGGAGGACAGACTGTTGCCCATGCAGCACGTCCCCCCTCTCCACATCGCTGATCGATCCAAAGGAACAGCAGGGCCGTTACAGTTTGGCACCAGCGCCGTCGCAGGAGCTGCCAGAGCGAGGTTGTAGACAACGACGAACTGCCTTAGGGGCTCCGACTCCGGATGTTCTTGTGGTTTACACCTGGAGCCTTTTCCATGACTGGATATGGAGTGGAGGTTTTAAATCAGTGTTTTCCCTCTCCTAGATGAACTGCCTTCCCAGGCTGACGAGCCCCATCTGCCCGAGACTCATGGGGGCGGGAGCGTCTACCTTCCCGTGCAGGTCTCTAGCACCTGCCCACTGCCCATCATACTATATAAGAGTTCAATCAAACAATGCACAAGTACAACAGGTAGTGCAAAGAGAAAAATACCAGGGTGTAGAATATAGCAGTACGGTATTACAGCTACAGACAAACGCAACTTTAAAAAAAAAGTGCAAGGGCCACAATGAGGTAGGTTGGAAGATTGGGGCTCACCACCGCCATCTTGAGGGCAATGACGGATGGGTGATAAATACTGGCATAAAGAGTTTGTACCTTGTGTGTAGGATACTGCAAGAGCACGGGTAATCGCTGGTCGCTACAAACTCGGTGGGCTGAAAGACCTGTTCCGCACTATCGAATGTTTAAAGTTTTGAAAGCACGTACCAACAGACTCGAACAGCTTCTTACCTGCTGTTACCAGACTACAGAAAGACCCTCCCATAAGCTAATGGTGCAAACCCGATCTCCCAACCTACCTCATTGCAGTCCTTACACATTAAAAATCTGCACTTTTACTGTCACTATAACACTATATTCTACACCCTGATATTTTTCTCTTTGCTCTACCTGTTGTACTTGTGTAGAGCTTGACAATGCTGCTTTGAACAAGCGCCACCCTGGACTCTGGGCCGAATGGCCTCATTCTCTGCCGCAGCCTTCACTGGTTGCAAATACAATGTCGGCAGAACTGTGTTGTCGACAGCAAGATGGCCCCAGTAGCCAATGCTTCTCGGTGTGTTTAACCCTCTTCATTGAGTTATGTATCCTCCACAGTTTCCTGACATCCTGCTACAGTTAGCATTGGACGTGGAAGGTACGGCTGTTTCTGAGGACTTCCTCACGGCAGTGTTTCATGCTCTCAAGAGGACCATTGGGACTATTACACCCTCCAATCTGCCTCCAGGTGAATCAGTCTTTCTCTCCCCATCACTACGCTCGTTGGAAAGCAGCCCAACTCTCTGTCCGAAGGTCTTCCCTTCAGAAGAGCTTTCTGTGTGCCACTAACAGCCATTTCTATTTTTTGTTTACCCTCGTCGATTGAAAGATTCAGCCTGGAACCAACCCCTTTGGCCCATTCTCTTCACGCAGACCGTCGATCACTCACAGTGGAATATAAAGTGCTGGAGTAACTCACTGAGTCAGGCAGCATTTCTGGAGAACATGGATAGGTGATGTTTTCGGTCGGGGCCCTTCCTCCCTTCCCAATGCTGCTCAGACAGGGTCTGAAGAAGGTCCCAACCTCCAAAGATGCTGGCTGACCGGCTGAGTTACTGCAGCACTTTATGTTCTATGCAAGATTGCAGCATCCGTAGTTCTTGTGTCTACCTGCACACACTAGTTCTATGTTATCTCCCTTTCTCATCCACTCTCAACGCTCATGGGACAATTTACAGAGAGCCATTTCTTTGGGATGTGGGAGGAAACCCACGCAGTCACAGGGAGAACTGCAATCTCCACGCAGACAGCACCCGAAGACAGGATTGAACCGTGGTGTGTGAAGGCGCACTCTGTGACACTGGTACAACCTGGTGTTGGGTCCGCATCCACGGTGCGGTGATGAAGCGTTGCTCTCTCCGTCTTTCCCCAGGCTGTGGCGGGACTCGAACTCCATCCTCCGAGCACATCCTCAAGCTGGCGGACGCCAACTCCCATTGGTCAGCCGGCGAGCTGCGCTGCCTGTCCCCAGAGACGTTTATACGGAGTGTAGAGCTCCTCGGTGCCCTGACGAGTTTCAGCATGGCCCAGCTCCTGGCCCTGAAGGACAAAGCCAAGGAGGTTCGTGAGCACAGAACCATTACTGCATGTGATCCATATCCCATTCCTGCACACCCATGTGCCTGTATAAAAGTCTCTTAAACACCACATAGAAAGGCTTTTTTTTTGCATGCTAACCCAACAGATCGGATAATACCATATATAAATAAAATCAACTGAAACTCAACTACAGTAGGTACAGGTAGAAAAGAGATTTAAAAGAGTGGGGCGATTGTATTAGATGATATAATTGCTCCTTCTCTGGGACGAGCAGGCAAAGTGTCGCCACACGCTGGCGCCATCGTGCAGTATTTGCACATCTTTTAAACCATGTCCCTATCACCTTAAAGCTGCGCCTTTAAGTTTTTGACTTTCTACCCTCGCTCCACTCGCCTTAAACCCTCCCTTGAGGCTATGCTCCCACCATGGGGAAAAAGGTTCTGACTGTCCATCCTATCTCTGGCTCTCATAAATTTTATATACTCCTGTCGGGCATTCCTTCAGCCTCCGACACTGCAGAGAAAACAGTCCATATTTTTCAACCACTACTTATAGCAAATACCTTCTAATCCAGGCAGTATTCTGGTGAACCTCCTCTGCACCCTCTCCAAAACCTCCACATCAGGAATCCAGACATTAGACTTTACTTGCGAGTTTAAAGATACAGTGTGGAAACAGGACCTTCAGCCCATTCTGTCCATACTGTCCAGCGACCCTGGTTCACTCTGTACACTCGCACTATCCTACACACTAGGGACCGTTTACACTTTACAGAAGCCAGGTAACTTACAAACCTGGACATCTTTGGAATGTGGTAGGAAACTGGAGCACCCGGAGGAAGCCCACGCGGTCACAGGGAGAATGTTCAAACTCCACATGGACAGCACCCAAAGTCAGGATCAAACCCAGATCTCTGTTGCTGTAAGGCAGCAACTCTACCACTGCACCACTGTGCCGCCCTAAGAACATCTCCACTACAGGTCAAGAGGAACAGTAAAGAAACAGTTCAGGGGAGCATGGAGATTGAAGGTGGGGACAGAGGGTCACATTGATGGATGAGGAAAGGCAGGAGGAGAAGGGTCATGCCTGAATTATAGGGCAGTTCTGAACATCCTTTGTGCCCCCCCCCCCCCCCCCTCGGGGTAGGTGTATCTCTCCAGTGTTTTGCCCAAGTGGCTGCTGAACACGTACTAACGTTGGACACCCTGTCTCCAGGTGTGGGGGCCAGTGCGGAGCTGGAGGAAGCACCAAGTACGGGCGCTCGGGCACATCGCACTCTCTCTGAACCAGAGTGAAATCCGGGAACTCGAGCTCGGCTCCACCGACACTGTGGCCGCACTGATCCGGCACCGGCAGTGGTCTCCACCACAGGTATGCGGGGCGTTTGTCCACGCAGCTCCCCATCACAGGGGCTGCCCACCACCGGGCGGGGCTGACTGCAGAGGGGGTGGTCCCATCACGGAACGAGCCGCTGCACAGCCCAGCGACGGGCAGCATCAACTGAGATTGTACGCCAATTGTGTTGTGAGGGGGTGGCGGGGAAGGAGGAAGAAAGCTGGTTAAGAGAGGTGGGGGCTGGACAAAACCTGGCAAATGATAGGTGGACATAAAGTGCTGGTGTAACAGCAGATCAGGCAGTACCTCTGGAGAAAAAGGATGAGTGATGTTCGGGGTCAGGACCCAGAGATTCTGTCTGACCCGTTAAGTTACTCCAGCACTTTGTGCTAGATTTGGTATAAATCGTTAACCAGCATCTGCATTTCTTTGTTTCTACTTCAGCATGAGGAATCACAGAGGGGGAGCAGTGCGAGAGGGTCTTTTGTGTCTATCTTTGGTGTAAACCGGCATCTGCAGTTCATTCCTACACAGCATTTAGGAGTTGGGTCAGATGTGGGCAATGGGACTAGTTTAGATGGGGCCTTTGGCTGGCATAAATGAGTTGGGCCGAAGGGCCTGTTTCCATGCTATATAATTCTAAATTATCTATTAGGGCTTTCGGCTATTTTGCTGAGGCACAGGTGTTTTGAGAATGTGAGTTGTACATTTATGTGTCTGCTCTCGCTCGGCAGGTTAGGTCATTGTTGGAAGGGTTTCTCCACGACTCTGGACTGCCAGTCGACGCTCTGGCCGGCTGGGACCTGGCTGGGCTTGGCAGATTGCTGTGCGTGATGACCGGCCCTGAGCTCGACTCCGTGAGCACTGCCGCCTACAGGTAGGGAGATCACTTTACAAGCCTCCGCTCTCTCTGTCCACAGCGTGCCTGATACCCAGGGGTTGTGCCTGTTTAATATAGAACACAAAACAGAACAGCACAGGAACAGACCCTTCGGCCCACAATGTCCATGCTGAACATGATGCCAAGTTAAACTAATCTTCTCTACCTGCACATGATCCATATCCTCCATTCCCTGCAAATTCATGTGCCCCTGTAAAAGCCTCTTAAACACCACTATAATAGCAGTCTTTATGACGTTCTCAAAGTCCAACCGATAGCCATTACTCCTCAGGGATGGTTAGGAGGTAAAGTTTACGCACCCACGACACACTTAAGATAGTAAAAACGAATCTTCCAAACGCTGTGCCTTTCTTGATTCATTACTTGTTTATTGAAGTAGTACATAATAAAGAAATAATCCATCACTTTTCATTCTTAATTGCTGTTCCATACATGTCCTATAAATCATATGTAAGTGTTGACCTATAAATGTATGTAGTCTCATTAACTTGTTTGTGTCGTGATCATGTGTGTGGTAAAAAACTATTCTCACCAACCTTCCGAGACCCAACTGACTCCTAATCTATGAGTCTGCGCTAGTCTCCTCTAAAAATAGACACACCCCTTCTACGTATCAAATCCCACCTACAAAAGTACAGACAGATAAAAACTAAAATATTAAAAATGTTAGACATGACTAAAGCTTAATGGCAACTACAACCACTATCATATCTCCTCCCCCCCCCTCCCCACCACTGTGTAGAAAAATAAACTGCCCCGCAAACCTTTAAACCATGCGCATTTCACCTAAAAGCTATGCCCTCAAGTCTTTGACACTTCCATCTTGAAGAAAAAGGTTCTGACTGTACCCTATATTTGTCTCTATTCATTGTATCTACTTCAATCAGGTCTCCTCTCAACCTCTGATGATCCAGAGGACACAATCCCAGTCTGTCCAACCTCTCCTTATAACTAGCACCTAATCTAGGTAGCATTCTAGTAAACCTCTTCCGCACCCTTTCTAAAGCCTCCACATCCATGTTGTAATTGGGACGATCGGGATCATATGCAGGCAGGGGAGAACAAGGCCTCATGTTAGGCATGGACATTGAGGGACCGTTCCTGTGCGGTACCATGCTATACTCCGTGTTCTATATTCAGACGGTGGTTCTTATATGGAACACACTGCCTGAAGGGTGGTGGAGGCAGAGGGACTCTTCAGATGAGATCTTGGCAGCAAATAGATTCGGAGAGGCGACCATCAGAGCGAGGAAGCCTATAAGACAGGCGGTCAGGGAAGCCTCTGAGCACACCGCTCTGGGACCATTGTCCATGTTGGAAAATGATGATGGGGGGCGGGGGTTGAAAGTTCTCCTGGAAGGTAATTGTTCGGATCCACCACTGATTTTCTGGTCTGGCACCTCCTTTAATCCGGAAAAATTACTTCCGTGGAAGTCCCGATGTGGTCCAGATTGGCCGCGTCACACAGCCTGGGGCCATGTTTGAGGGTAAATTTCAAGTTCGCTCTTGTAATTTTTCCAGAGCCGGCAGATCTGTTCCCATTGCCAACTTGCAAGGCCGACTTTGCGGGCCGGTTTTTCGGTGCCTCGGCAGACCATTCTGGTGCAGTTCATTTTCTCTTGGAGGCCATGACCTCTGTCTAGCAAAACGGATAATCCAGCAAGGCTCTGGAACAAAGGGTGCTGTAAAATCTGTGGTGGACCTGTTTATTATTGCCACGTGTACTAACATACAGTGCAAATTTTTGTTTGCATGCTATCCTGTCAAACCATACCATATATGAGTATAATCAAGCCATATAGAAGTACAACAGGTAGTCTGAAAAGAAAAATGACCAGAGTGCAGAATATAGTGTTCCAGTGTTGTAGCATTAAAATTGCAAAGAAAATTCAGATTTAAAAATGTTCAAAGTTCGCAATAAGGCAGGTTGGGAAATCGAGATCACACTTTGTATATGGGAGGACTGTCAGTGGTTTGATAAGTTGCCAAACCAAGTTGTGAAGTAGGCACAAGGAACTGCAGATACTGGAATCGAGCAAAACACAAAGTGCAGGAGGAACTCAGAGGGTCAGGCAGCATATGTGGGTGCAATGCTATGGGTCAGAATTAAGGGACAGAAGTTTAGGGCTAACATGAGGGGGAGCTTCTTTACTCAGAGGGTGGTGGCTGTGTGGAATGATCTTCCAGCAGAAGTGGTGGAGGCAGGATCGATTTTAACATTTAAAAGTAAAGTGGATAGGTATATGAACGGGAAGGGAATGGAGGGGTATGGTCTGAGTGCAGGTAGATGGGACTAGGGGAAAATAAATGGTCGGCACGGACTGGAAGGGCCGAGAAGGCCTGTTTCCGTGCTGTAATTGTTATATGGTTATATGGGTCGGGACCCTTCTCTTTCTGATTGGATTGAGGAAGGGAAACCTGAAACCCGAGAGGCGGGCGGGATAGAGCCTGGCAAGTGATAGGTGGATACAGATGAGGGGGGAGGGGTGATTGGCAGGTAGGTGGAGTAAGTGACAAGGGCTAGAGATGAAAATGACTCGGAGTGTCAGATAAGGAGAAACAAAGGCGAGTGCACTGTAAAGCCGGAGGGAGTGGTAAGGGACGGGAAAGGCAATGGGGGACTGGGGAATGGGAGAGAAAGAGGAGTGGGGTAACCAGGGGGGGAGGGGTGATGTATGGGAGAACTCTGGGATAGGAGACGCAGGAAAGAAAGGGGATTTGTGTGGGGGGGGGTGGATTACTTGAAGTTGGGCAGTTCAATGTTCATACTGTGCTGTTTCTCCAGTGCTTTGTGCGTTGATCAAGCTGTGATGCATCCCAGCAGGGTGCTTTGTGCAAGTGCAGCCTGAATCACGGCCAGTGTTGTGGGCCAGTATTGTGGGCGTCCGTGTCACACAGAGGGAGGAGGAGTGGAGGGAGCTCTGTGGTCGTTCCTCGTACATGTAACATGACCATTGCGTTTGTTAACTGGCCTCTCCCTCTTGCAGCATTGCAGCGGCGAGGGTGGGCGAGCTGGCCTGCGAGGCACAGGTCCTGCGGCGGCTGCTGAGGAAGGCGAGGGAGGTGTTCGGCGACCTTGGCCAATGGCACAGCTTTGTCCTGTGGGAGGTCGGGACAGTGGCAGGTCAGAGAGCGAGGTGGTGACCGGGGACCATGCAAATCCTCAGCCCCAGGGACGGGGCAGAGACGGCAATCACGGGGAGGTATCCAAATGGCACTGGGCAGACGGATTTCAGATCTGATTGGAGAAGAATCATAAAGTTACAATGTGGAGACAAATCTTATTGTCATTCTTCAAGCTTCCATTACACATCGAGCAGCACTGCAATGTTCCTGCCGAACATGATGCCAACTTAAACTAATCTCCTCTGCTTGCACGCGATCCATATCCCTCCATTCCTCGCATATCCATGTGTCCATCTAAATGCCTCTTAAACACCACAATTGTATCTGCCACCACCACCACCCTTGCGGGCAAGGGTGCATTCCAGGCACCCACTGCTCTTGGTGTAAAAAAATCTTGCTCTGTATATATCCTTCAAACTTTGCCCATCTCATCTTAAAGCCATGGCCTTCAAAAACGTTCTTTAGTTTAGAGATACAGCATGGAAACAGGCCCTTCGGCCTACCCAGTCTGCTCCAACCATCCCTGCACACCAACACTATCACACGCACACGCAGACACAGACACACACACACACACACAGACACGCCAATTTACAATTTTACCAAAGCCAATTCACCTGTACGTCTTTGGGATGTGGGAGGAAACCGGAGCACCCGGAGGAATCCCACGTAGTCACAGGGGGAACATACAAACTCTGTACAGTCAACACCAGTAGTCAGAATTGAACCCAGGTCTCTGGTGCTGTAAGGTAGCAACTTTACCACGCTGGGCACTATTTTCCAAGAGCTGCGAGTTATGTGGCCCAGCCGCCGGCCCCCCCTTCCCACGGCTCGGGATTGAAGCCGCTAAACACCTGCTCAAGTCATGCTGCGCGCTCCGCTGGGCTCCTTGAAGTTCTACAACATGGCAGCGACGGTCGTTATCTCAGCGCGGCCACGGACCAGTGCAGTGGAAAATTGGCTGTGGCGTCTGTCACAGGGACCCGCGCGGTCACAGGGAGAACGTACAAATGCCGTACAGAGAGCACCCGTTGTCGAGTTAAGATCTGGCTGAGCCAAATCTGGCTGGTGGGGCCCGATGCCTTCGATCGTGAGTTGTCTTGAAATTGCCCCTTTAACAGACCAAAGACAGTAGCTGGAACTGAGGGACACTTGGAACCCGAGGATCATGAGAACCGGAGGAGAAGAAGGGTGAGGGAACCTACCTGGGGAAGTGTCTTTAAAAAAAAAGACATCACCATAGATGCTGCCAGACCCGCTGAGTTCCTCCTTTATGTTTGGCTTGGGTTTCCAGCATCTTGGGCTTCATCAGTCAGAGCATTGAGTATAGGAGTTGCAGGCACGTGCCATGAGTAATTACTCAGGGTAGGCACTGGGCAGTCAGTGGGGATCTTTAAAAATTGTAAAAAAAACGAATATTTAAACAGTTAGACAGGTACATGGAAAGGACAGCTTTGGAAGGATGTGGGCCAAACGGGGGCAGGTGGGACTAGTGTAGCTGGGACATGTTGGCCGGTGTGGGCAAGTTGGGCCAAAGGGCCTGTTTCCACGCTGTATCACTATGGATCTATCTCCAGTTCCTAGTGCCAGCATCTCCCTTCCCCACCAGCAGCTGGTAGTGTTGTTGCATATGCTATTAAGGATTCCCCAATAGAAGGAGGTTCCAATGTAGGGCACCAATAATCAAATGGGGAGGAGGAGAGAACATAGAAGAGTACAGCACAGGAACAGTCCCTTTGGACCACCATTTCTTATTAAACTTCTATCAGGCTCGCCACCCCTAGCCCTTTTACGTTTGAGAGAAAACAACTAAGTCTGTTCAATCTCTCCTTATTGCTAATACCTTCTAATCCAGACAGTGTTTTGGCAAACCTCTTCTGCGCCCCCTCCAAAGCCTCCACATCTTCCTGTTATGGGAAAAACAGAACTGCTGAACATGATGTAGAAACTGTAGATGCTGGTTTCCAAAAAAATGACACAACGTGCTGGAATAACTCAGTGCGTCCAGCAACATCTCTGGTGAACATGGATGCTGTCTGACCTGCTAAGTTACTCCAGCAGTTAGACTCAAAAAGCTTGGAGTAACAGCAGGACAGGCAGCATTTCTAGAGAGAAGGAATGGGTGATGTTTCGGGTTGAGACCCTTCTTCAGAGTCTGAAGAAGGGTCTCAATCCAAAAACTACTACCTTCTCCCTGCTGCTGACCTAAATCCCTCCATTCATAAAAGCCCCTTGAACGCCACTATAATATCTGCCTCAATAAAAAAAATTGCCCCACACATCTTTAAATTTTTTCCCTCTTACCTTAAAGCTACGTCCTTTTGTCTTTGACATTTCCACCCTGGGGAAAAAATGTTCTATCTACCCTATCTATGCTTCTCATGATTCTATCCACTTCTATCAGGTCTCCCCTAAACCTCCAACACTCCAAAGAAAGCTATCCAAGTTTGTCCATCTGCTTGTTATAACTAATACCCGCTAATCCAGGAAGCATTCTGGTAAACCTCTGCACCCTCTCCAAGGACTCCTGTAATTGCTGCTTCGTCTTTAAATGTGGCAATGTAAGGTGTCAGGAGTAGTTCAAAGCTGCAAATGGATATGCAGGGAATGGTGGGATGTCGATCACACGTAGGCAGTTGAGATTAGTTTAACTTGGCATCATGTTCAGCACGGACATTGTGGCCTGTTCCTGTGCTGCACTGTTCTGTGTTCTATGTTCTGCTTGCAGTCCCATTAAGAAACAAGGATATCTTATTTGTCCTGGATATAAATCATCCTAATACTGCTTTGAATATATCGGGGGGACCTATTTGAGGTTACCAATAGATCCAAAGAAGTCTAGTGCAGGGCAGAGTTCTAAAATTCTCCATGGTCTTGACAGAGTGGGTGTGGAGAGGATGTTTGCACTTTCTCTGGTAGTTGTACAATACAGAATCAGGCCCTTTGACCCACGCTGTCTTTGATTGCGCTATAGACTTTAGTTTTTGCACTAGTATTATATGTTCATTCTTAGGTGCAGAATTAGACCATTTGGCCCATCAGGTTTACTCCATTATGGCTGAACTAACTTTCCCTCTCAATGCCATTCTCCTGCCATTACCTTTGACACCCTTTACTGATCAAGAACCTATAATTTTCCACTTTCAGACTAATGATGGTGATTAATTTATTGCATGTTTAAAGCATTATATTTATCTGTGTATTGCGTTTCTGGGTTTGTTAAGCTGCAGCAAGTATTATATCATCGCATTGTTCGATACATTTGACAATTAAACTCTCTGGGCTCACTCCTTACTGTTGAACCCTTCACAGCTGGGATGAGTGGAGAGGAGCTGAAGCTGCTGGATCCTGACTTGTTGCCCTACTTCACGCCGGCGGCCATGGCCATACTCCCCACCCACGTGTTCAAGGTGAGGAGACTGTCAGGGCTTTGTGCCGGATCTGGGCAGGGGTTGGTGGGGAGAGGGGATGGGCAGCGTTAGTGCAGGTAACATATGTAGTACAGGGAGCAGGTGAGTGACACAGCTGCCTCTGAACCAGCGTTTCCAGACACCCCCCCAATGTTAACTGGGCTGAGTAAAATTATCCGTACTGTGTAGGGATTGGATGAGAAGGTAGGATAACGTAGTTGATCGGTGTGGACTCAGTGGAACAAAGGGCCTGTTTCTGTTGTTGAATTTCTAAATTAAAACTAAACTAAAACTGATTTTGAGTTGGATTTGTTTGTAATGACAAAAGAAAAGTATACAAAGAACTGGCTTTTCAGTCAATGCTGAACATGATGCAAAGTTAAACTAATCTTTGCCTGCGTGTGATCCATATCCCTCCATTCCCCAGTGGGTAATTAGCTGTGAATGATTGCAGGTGAGTGGTAGATTCTTTGGGTGGGTGAGTGGGGGGGGGGGGGGAGTTGATGTCAATATGGGGAGAACTAAAGAAATAATGGCATTAATGCAGGTACAGTATAACTGCATATTTGATGGCAGCAGTTGATCGGTGTGGACTCAGTGGGCCAAAGGGGCCTGTTTCTGCGCTGGATGTGACTGCATATGCCGGCACCACACCCACTCGTGTAATGTGCCCCATGCATTTTCCACCCTAACACAGACTCTCCCTTTTAACTTCTGCTCCCCCAAACCATCTCCAACCCACCCCCCCCAACTTCCTCCGCAACATAAAACCTGTTTCATTTCTCACCTCTCCTGGTTCCGGTGAGCCAAGCACTTGCCTCTGTTCACCCTACATGGAAGCTGTCCAGCTTGCTGAGTAAGTCCGGACCTGCGATCGGTGGCTGGGTTATGTGTGTGCGGTTTTGTTTTACTGCAGGAACTCTCTCCGGAGCAGCTGAAGAAGCTGGGGCCAGAGAACTCAGCGGCTGTGACAGCGGCCCAAGAAGCCGCTCTGAACCGGGAGCAGCTCGCTGGGCTGCAGGCTGCTAGGGATGGAGGCGATTCCAATGAGACGCCCCTGTCCACTGCCCCACTCACAGGTAACGTGGCCAGCAGTCTCTGAGCAAAGCTTCACTCATTCTGTCAAGTCGGGTCAAGATGAATTTATTGTCATTTACACAGCGAGGTACAGGTCCGTTTCCAACCATCTATCACCCGTTCACTCTAGTTCTATGTAATCTCACATTCTCATCCACTCCCTACACATTAGGGGCAATTTACAGAGGTCAATTAATCCACAAACTCCTCATGTCTTTAGGATGTGGGAGGAAACTGGAGCAACCGCAGGAAACCCATGCGATTACAGGAAGAACATGTAAACTCCACACTGTTTACAAAACACACAGTTTTAGTTTCAGGTTTTAAACATTCAGCGTGGAAACAGGCCCTTCACCTCACTGAGTCTCTGCTGACCATTGATCACCTGTTCACACGAGTTCTGTTAACCCACTTTCACATCCACTCCCTGCACACAAGGGGCAATTTAGAGGCCGATTAATCCACAAACCCCTCACGTCTTTGGGATGTGGGAGGAAACCCATGTGGTCACAGGGAAAACACACACACTTCACACAGTTTACAGAACAAGCACATTTAGTTTTTGATTTTAGAGATACACCATGGAAATGGCCCTTTGTCCCACCAAGTCCGTGCCGACAATTGATCACCTGTTCATACTAGTTCTATGTTATCCCACTTTCACATCCATTCCCTACACACCAAAGGCAATTTACAGAAGAGCAATTAACCTACAAACACCGCACGTCTTGGGATGTGGGAGCACCCGGAGAAACCCATGCAATCACAGGAAGAGCGTGCAAACTCCACACAGACAGCACCAGAAGTCAGGATTGAACCTGATCTCTGGAGCTGTGAGTCAGTAGCTCTACCAGCAGTGCCTCCTTTTTTAAAAGAACTCTGAGGGACGGGATTATGGTTGGAATTGATCGGGAATAATTTGGCATTTGGCTCACCAGGTGAAGTCGCACATTGTGGTCCCATTTCCCATCCTTCCATCTACCCACTGTGGCCCCAGTTCTCTCATCACCATACACCCACTGCTGTCCCATTTTCCTCTCTCCCCATACACCCTCTGTGGCCCCAGTTCCCCCTTCACCATCCACTCACTGGAGCCCTGGTTTCATGCTACCTTTAAGCTTACCAAGTTCTGATTCCGACACGAAATGTCATCTATTCTCCAGAGATGCTGCCTGATCCGCTGAGTTACTCCAGCGTTTTGTGTCTATCTCCCTTTTAACTTAACAGGTTCACCTTTAAAAAAATTAAAATAAAAATTGCATTTGAGTATTGTACAATAACATCCGATTATCTGGGAATTCTGTCCAGCACTACCAAGGTCCAAGCAGGCCGGATTAACGGTGTTTTACTGTACTGTCAAACAAATGCAGATTAAGAATAATTTTAGTGTCCTGTTGATGTGCTTCCTATAGGTATGTTACAAAACTTACCTTGAGCAGCACTGCAGTTCTGCCACTCCCCGTGTGCGTCTTTCAGAGGGGGGCGTGTTTAAAGTGCCGTTTTTCCACAGACAGGGCAAATTGATTCATGTCGGGCGATTTCATTGCTGAAGAAAAATCGCTCCGACATTTCATTCATGAAGGTATTTTTAAATTAGGCTAGATTATTTATTAACTAGAGTAATTTAAAAATCATCTTCTAAAGCCGTGAGCGCCGACAACGGGAAGGATTTTACGTAGGGGAGAAAATAAAGTGCACAGTTTATTTTTACATTAAAACTTGGTTTTTAGGAAGCCTTTAATCACATTTTCATGTTGCGAAATGGGGACAAAAAAAAATGTATGAACCGGCAGTGTTTTTCATGCCGACTTCACTGCAAACCGCAACGTTCTAATCCACCGCATTCCACTAAAACCCACTCGCAAGTTGATTTAAATGGCTATTAATTTACAGGAATTCAACACTAAATTCCTTCCATTTGGCATATAAATTCATGAAAATGAGATTTAAAAATCATGTTATATTGTGAATTACTGTGTGAATGTTATTTGGACACTTAGGCAATTTAAAACAGTTTATCTTTTCTTACGAAATGGATAGATGTTTAGATCTAGTAATTGAATTTTGTAATTAGCTACAATTAGGTAACTAACTAATTATATGCTATAATTTCCGGTCATCCAAGTAATATTGTTTCATATTTGTTTCAGAATGCTTCAATCTATAATAACTGAAAATTTCATTGAGTTCTCTTAATTTTTAAGAAAGTTCTGGGCTTTTGACTGTCCTAGATCACAGCTTTTGTGTTAAGTCAATGGAAAGGCAATGGGGAACAAGATGCTAATTTCTGAGTATGAAAATGGCCATAACCTTTTTAATACTGAAGATATGAAAGTGAATTGGGTGTCAAATTAAACTGCTTTTTATGCTTTATCTTATGGGATAAATTGCAGACTTGATTTTTTAAATCTCAAAATTTTGTAACATTACTACTTCCTATGTCTAACAATTCCTTTCTTTAAACACACTCTTCTACAGGTTCAGCATACCGTGGTGAGATGTGCTTCCTGCTCTGGGCTGCCTTCACAGCTGTGTATTTTGCAGACTATTGCCAAATCCTAGCGCATAATATTTGTACATAGTAACATACTAATGGTCAACTGGTGTAGATATCAATATAATATGGCTAATTGCAAAGATGTAGACTAGTGAATCTCCAGAAGGATATTCTTGCATTCTTCAGGGGATGTGGGGTTCACAAGCTTAGCCAGCGTATATTTTGCCAATCCCTCGTTGCCCGTGGGAAGTGTGGTGGTGGTGAGCTGCCTTCTTGAAGCACTGCAGTCCTGGAGGTGTGCATACTGTTAGGGAGAGAGTTCCAGGATTTTGACCCAGCGATAGTGAATCTTTGTAGAAAAAGGATGGGTGACGTTTCAGGTTAGGACCCCCCAGTTAATCAGTCTGAAGAAAGGTCCTGACCCGAAACGTCACCAGTTCTTTTGATCTTAATACATCTGAGTGAGAAGGCAGATAAGGGCTTTGTTTAATATCATACACACAAAAATGCTCCCCTGACATTGCGGCACTCCCTCACTCCTCCATCGCTCTCCCATCATATGTCACACAAAGCGTGGCTTAAACATATATGACCTTATGGGCTGAGAAAGTATTGCAGGTAGTTCTGCTATCATGCCATAGATGTGTTACCACAAAACCTTGTGTTTTAGAAAATTGCATGTAAATCAATGGGGGGAAACGGGATTAAAGGGCTTTGGAGTTTGAGACTTGCAATAAGTTTTTTTTTGTCTCTGCACCATTTTCAAAGTGAGAGGGACCAAGTCTAAACAAGATGTGCAGGTCAGGTTTTTTATATAAGAGTGGTGGGTACCTGGAACACACTGCCAGAGGTGTTGGTGGAGGCAGATGCCATAATGGTGTCTCTGAGGCTTTTAGATCGGCAGGGAAAGGAAGGATATAAATCATGTACAGGCGAAGGAGATTAGTTTAACTTGGCATTATGCTTGGCACAGACGTTGTGGTCTGAAAGGCCTGTGCTATACTTTTGTATGTTCTTACAAATAAAGGTCTTTTCAATAGCTATAAGTTTATAATTTTACTTCCGCAAGCCAAGTTGCACTGTTTAATAAAGTATTATTGCATTGTGTCATTGGAAGTGAATGCCTGTCAGTTTGTGATGAAATTTGCAGACTGTGTTCTTAAGAGACAATAATATATGGTTACTGCAGGGAGATTACAGGGAGACAGGCTTTTTCCAAGACAGGTGATCTTTCTGTTTATATGTTCATAAGTTGTAGGAGCATAATTAGGCCATTTGGCCCATTAATTCTACTCCACCATGCAATTATGGCTGATCTATCTTTCCCTCTCACCCCATTCTCTTGCCTTCTGCCGATGACCCCTGATATCTTTACTAATCAGGAATCTGTCAATCAAAATATCCTGCCTTCTCCCATAACCCTGATACCCTTACTGATCAGGAATCTGTCAATCTGCATCTGTGGCAATGAATTCCTCAGATTCAAAATGTTGTCAATTTACAACGTAACCTTTAAATGGTTCTCTAATTCGAGATCAAAATCATATTATAACTAATTATAGCAGATCCACCTGTACTCAGCAGTGGTTGAGACGGGTAGAATGACACCATTTAAAATACTTTTAGACAAGAATGTGGATAGGAAAGGTTTAGAAGGAAATAGGCCAAAAGTGGGCAAATGGGACAAGATTACTTGTGGTATCTTGGATGGCATGGGCAAGTTGGGCCAAAGGGCCTGTTTCCATTCAGGTTAGTACTTCAGAATCAGGTTGACATGCAGGAGATCTGCTGGAATCGGAGAAGGAGCAGTGCAAGATGCTCTCAGAACCTCGGTCAGAGAGAGGCGGAGAACATATGTTTAGGAGATTTTGCAATGGCGCAGTGAAAAGGAGATGGCATGGTGGTGCAGCGGTAGAGTTGCTGCCTTATAGTGCCAGAGGCTCTGGCCGATCCTGACTATGGGTGCTGTCTGTACGGAGTTTGTTTGTTCTTCACGTGGGTTTTCTCCGGGATCTCCTTCCAGATTCCAAAGACATACACATTGTTGGTTAATTGGCTTGGTATTGTAAATTGTCCCCAGAGTGTGTAGGATAGTGTAAGGAGGTTGGGATTGCTGTCAGCATGGATTCGGTGGGCCAAAGGACCTGTTTCCACACTATATCTATAAACTCAACAAGGAGCTGCTGGAACTGTCAGTTAAAACTACACAAAGTGCTGGAGGAACTCTAACGGGTCAGACAATGTCTGTAGAGGGAATGGACAGATGACGTTTTAGGTCGGGACCCTTCAGGGATTTTTAAAGCATTGCTTATATCTAATTAACCTGGCAGAATTTTTTTTTGAGGTGTGGCTTCTTTTATGTGGCATGCACAGCCTAAAGTTGTTGGACAACTTGTTCTATTTGATCTTCCGTTTGTGCACGTGGAGTTGATTGCATTAGTCGAAACAGGGCGGACTACGTGATGGTTGCAATCTTCCACCCCCTGAGGGGTGGCTAACATAGTGTACAGATTATGAATGTTATTTGTAGGGATTTACAGAAGATTTTTGATAAAGTCTATCACGTGTTGGCAGTCTGGGTTTTTGGAATTGATGCAAATTATTGACCTTGCTCAGAGGTTGGCTAACCGTTTAAAGACACAGAATATCGGGCAGGAACTCAAATGGCAAGGCGTGAGCATCCGTATTCGACAGGAACCATTAAACTGCAAAGGAAATATTTTTGCTAAGTGGATGGAGCAAAGCGTATCTTAAAAAAAAGGCCAGAACAGACTATCTTTTAGATGGTAAAAAAAACAATGTAATCTTAAGGAGAAAATGCTTAATATTGCTGAACAAAAGACAAAGTGCTGGGAAAACTCATATGGAGAGGGACATTTTGAGTCAGGATAATTCTTCATAATTTCTTTCACCTTCTTGTAGTAGCACCTAGCTCTCGTTTGCTTTGTACACTGGCCCTTGAAGAGGGGCATTGGGCGCGGTTTTATCAGAACGGGCGGTGCAGATGCAGACCAGCTCCGCTCTGTGATCTTTGGTGGGGCGGGGTGGGGACCAAAGATCCTTATTGCTTGCTACAGGATCTTTGGTGGGGACGGACTGCGTGGAGGAGACGGGGATGACGTCGCCAGCTACCACGTACTGAGCCTCGCGTGCTGGCTGTGGCCCTGAAGGGCGGGGCTATTGAAGGGTGGGCGTGGCCTACGCGCAACGTGCGGTGACCAGACGGGGATGACGTTGCTCGTTGTCACGTGTGGCCCCTGAGGAGGTGGGCGTGGCAGGGAAAGAGTGCCAGCATCTTTGGTGGGACGTCACCCGTTGTGACGTGATGCGCCGCGCGGGTCCAGACCCAGACCGGTGGGCGTGGCCTCCGAGCGTGTGCAGAGCAAAGATCCTGTAACGGAGCCCAAAGAGCTGTAGCATCTTTGGTGCCGAGCAAACATAGAGTCTGAAGAAGGGTCTGGACCCGAAACGTCGCCAATTTCCTTCGCTCCTTGGATGCTGCTGCACCCGCTGAGTTTCTCCAGCCTTTTGTGTACCCTAGAAACATAGAAATTAGGTGCAGGAGTAGGCCATTCGGCCCTTCGAGCCTGCACCGCCATTCAATATGATCATGGCTGATCATCCAACTCGGTGTTAAAGAAGGAACTGCAGATGCTGGAGAATCGAGGGTACACAAAAGGCTGGGGAAACTCAGCGGGTGCAGCAGCATCTAAGGAGCGAAGGAGATAGGCGACGTTTCGGGTCGAGACCCTGCTTCAGACTTCCACTCAGTATCCCGTACCTGCCTTCTCTCCATACCCTCTGATCCCCTTAGCCACAAGGGCCACATCTAACTCCCTCTTAAATATAGCCAATGAACTGGCCTCAACTACCCTCTGTGGCAGAGAGTTCCAGAGACCCACCACTCTCTGTGTGAAAAAAGTCCTTCTCATCTCTGTCCTAAATGATTTCCCCCTTATCCTTAAGGTGTGACCCCTTGTCCTGGACCTCCCCAACATCGGGAACAATCTTCCTGCATCTAGCCTGTCCAATTTTGTAAGTTTCTATAAGATCCCCTCTCAATCTCCTAAATTCTAGAGAGTATAAACCGAGTCTATCCAGTCTTTCTTCAAAAGACAGTCCTGACATCCCAGGAATCAGTCTGGTGAACCTTCTCTGCACTCCCTCTATGGCAATAATGTCCTTCTTCAGATTTGGAGACCAGAACTGTACGCAATACTCCAGGTGTGGTCTCACCAAGACCCTATACAACTGAAGTAGAACCTCCCTGCTCCTATACTCAAAGATCCTATAATAATAATAATAATATATTTTATTGTCATTACACATAAGTGCAACGAGATTTGGTTTGCAACTCCATCCGATGTCATAACTTAAACGACTAATAAAATTTAGGTTTAGATACTCCGAGACAAGGTTTGTGAAAAGAACATTAGAACAGTAAAACAGTCAAAACCAAAACAGACTAAAGTGCAGGAGACTATAGCGGAGCCCAAAGAGCTATAGGATCTTTGGTGCCGAGCAAAGATCCTCTAGCGGAGCAAGATAGACCGCTCCTGCTAAATGCAATGGGCTGGGGTACACACGATGCTGGAGATAGGCAACGTTTCGGGATGAAATCCTTCTTCGGGCAATGGGCTAACGTGTAGTACGCAAAGGAACGGAACGTGGGTCTTTTTTTCATCCATTTCAGTAACCCGACCCGCAGTGTAATCAACGTTGCGGGGGAACAGGTTGTGTTAATAAATTGTAAGTCTGAAAATGAGGAGCAGATTTTTACCAAATTACTTTTATTTTTACAAGGATGATTCCGTTGCCGGCTTCCGTCTCCCACTAGTATCTTTGCTCCGCTATGGGATCTTTGGTGCGGAGACGGAAACCGGTTACGGAAATGGGGCCTAAAATGACACATGAATCTGCCCATGACCGTACTACGTCTTTTTCGTCGAGTGGGCTATCTTACTCGCTGTAGGAGCTTTGGTGCCCAGGGTACACAAAAGGCTGGAGAAACTCAGCGGATGCAGCAGCATCTAAGGAGTGAAGGAGATAGGCGACGTTTCGGTTCGAGACCCTTCTTCAGACTGATGCCGAGCAGGCACCGATGACGTCGCGGGCTCTCCCAGGCTGCGCCGCGGCGGGCGGCTGGGGGGGGGAGTGGCCTTGAGGGGGCGTGGCCTCGTTGTGCTGGCCACGTCCCCGGGCCACGTCGCCCGCTGCCGCCGCCGCCATTTTGACGGGGAGGGCAGTAGGAAGGAGGAGCGCCTCTGGTCTCGGCTGTCGGACGGCACTAACCCGGTTCATTTGCTTCCCACCTCTATTTCCCTTCCGCCCGCTCGCTCGCTCACTCACGCTCGACCGCCATGAACATCTTTCGGTTGACCGGCGACTTTTCGCACCTGGTAGCCATCATCATCCTGCTGCTGAAGATGTGGAAGACCCGGTCGTGTGCCGGTAGGCTCGGCGGTCGCCTTGTTTCCAGGGAGAGGGAGGGCGGAAGGGCATTTACCGCGCTATATTAAGCCTTTATCTGGTTTCATTTACAAAATGCACTCGCAACGACGGCGATGACCGCAATTCGGCTATCCACGGTAGGCCTGTTGCTAGGGTACCTGTAGGGCGCCCGAGGGTCCCCACCCACCCCCACCTCCTTCCCTGTCTCCAGATGTTGGCTACTGCTGGCCAGTTGCATGTGCTGCCCTTTTGGACCCGGTTGTGTGTGGCCTTAGGCCTGCGGTCATTTATCCCTTTGTAGCGTTTGTTAACAGCGCACATCAGCCAACGTTTAAGCTAATAATGGCTATGTACATATAAAATAGGTGCAGGGGGGTCATTCGGCCCTTCGAGCCAGCACCGCCATTCAATATGATCATGGCTGATCATCCAACATCAGTACCGCGTTCTGATTTTTCCCCCATATCCCTTGATTTCCTTAGCCCAAAGAGCTAAATCTTTGATCATTGAGTTTTCAGTACCACGTTCTGATTCTCGCCCCCCCCCCCATATCCCTTGATTTCCTTAGCCCAAAGAGCTAAATCTAACTCTCTTGAAAACATTCAGTGAATTGGCCTCCACTGTCTTGTGTGTAACGATTCTTTGCAAGTTTGCAAGAGGAGAATGCAGATGTTCCCTATACTTTAATGCATAATTCTGGTTGTCTCATGCTTACAGCCTGAAACGAGGAGTAATGAGTGGTTGTTCGAATGAATGAATTTTGATTTTTTATTATTCCAGGCGTTTTATTCTTGCGCTTTCCTTCTCTCTCCGTCTTCACTCCACCCCTATTGTGTGGCCGTCAGTTTTGACGGTTCGTCCTCTGACGTGGCAGGCGCTTGTAGGTATGCTGAGGGAGTTGTTTCTGCAAAAGATGACGGACAACGAATGAGACTTTTTAACTTTGTATATTTGTATGGTTTAGTATTTACTCAAAGTTAATGTTGGTTTGGACTCTGCGACGAAATTGCAAATAGTGTTGCTGTGTTTGCAAATCTACCCTTTGTTTCTCCACCATCTCTTGAACGTATGCGTATATATTACATTCTTTCTCTAAAGTAGCGCTGCTAAAATAAAAAAAATACGGAGACTTTTAAACGTTTGAGCATTATTTTGCACCGCTCATATTTTTGACAATTATGCCAAACCTTGTTGCTCATTGCACTTTTTCAGCACTTTGATGCTTTTATTCCTCCGTTAAAATGGGAAATAATCCATCTAGAATTCCTGATTCTGATTGGTATCTGCCAAAGTGGGCTATTGTAAACACTGAAACTCATTGTGTAGGCTGCAAATCAAAATGTACATCAAGCAGATGCTGGCTTACCTGAAAAGAGACAGTGCTGGAGTAAGTTGATGGACAAGCAGTATCTCTGGAGAACATGGATAGATGACATTTCAAGTCTTCAGACCAAATTAAAGTATACTGAAACCTCCATACATGTACTTTAAATATGTGCTTTCCCTTATGCCAAGCTTTTTCTGGGGTCTCCCAGTGAGTACTATTTAATTGATGAAAACTGCACCTGTCAGTGCAGTAAGCTACTTGGCCAAGGAAGTCTGACCAATTAAGAGTATTGGTTTTCAGAGTTATTTGTAGCTAAGTGGATAGAGTCCCAGTCCTTGGCCTTAACATCTGATCACCAGTGACAGTTCGTTGTAATTGCCTTACTGCTGTACCATGTTGTTTATAATACATTCTCCCATTGATAAACACATCTCTGTTCCCTGAATTAACTCGGTATTCATTTATTTTACCCATCCCACTATCTCAGGCGTTTGTTCTTGGACATTTGCAGCAGGGCTTAGTAGCTTGGCCTGTATACATGTAGTCTTTTAATGATAGACACAAAATGTTGGAGTAGCTCAGCTAGGCAGCATCTCTGGGGACAAGGGATAGCTGACGTTTTGAGTCGAGACCCTTTGAATGACATTGCCCCAGCTATTATGTCGAGATACCTAAACCTGTGTTCGGCCTCAGAATAAATAAGCATTTAAATTGAATTTTATTCATTTAAAAACTGGAAATTAGCCTAGGGTGTCAGTGACACGTCTAAGTTAATCTACCAAACTCTAAAAACGAGTCGGGATTCTGAAGAGTGAAAATGTTGTATATTCTAAAGGGTTTTCTCGTCTACTTGTAATTTGGCTCTGAGCAACCATTTTAACGTAATGATCCTTTAGTTTCATAGTTTCCCCCATTAGTTTTAATAATATCCTAGCTGGAAGGACTGTTCAGAAGTCTGAGAACAGAGAAGTTGTTCCTGAGTCTGGTGATGTGTGATTCTGTATCTTCTGGTATGCAGGAGCAGGGAAAAGAAGGAGCAAGTCTTTGATTATGTTGACACCTTTTCTAAGGCAGTCTGGTGTAGATAGAGCTAATGGTGGGAAGTTTGGTCTGTGTGATGGGCTGGGCTACATCTCCAACTCTCTACAATTGCTTGTGGTCTTGGGCAGAGCTATTGCCAGACCTAGCTGTGATGCAACCCAACAGTATGCTTTCTATGGTGCATTGGAAACATGCCGAATTTCCTCAGTCTTTTCAAGAAGTTGGTGTACCTCTGTGACATGTGCTTTGACAAGTCGGCAAGTGTCTTGTAAAATGGTGTATCCAACATTCAGCTTGTACACCTCAGCAGAAGAAACTTAAAGCTCTTAGCTGGTGTGCACAAAGATATAGCTTCTTGAAGGACAGCACGGGTGGGTGATGACAGCACAGCTTGCAATATCTCATGCTGCTGGAGTAGAGAAGTTTTAAGATGCACTGTGGAACTACAACACAGTAAAATAACCCAGTCAAACTTCAAATTGCTTTATACTGCAACATGGATCATTTGACAGTTGAAGGAATAATTGCTTTCACAAGACGTTCATCCCATTGTCTGAACTAGAACATTTTACAGCAATAAGATCAAAACATCTGCTTTGTTCAATTGCAAAATATAACAAATGGGAAAACACACAAAAAAGTTGGAAGTGCTAAGGCAATCAGACAGCATATTTGGGGAGAAACAGTTCTGATGACATTGACCTGAAATGTTGTGTCTTTTGTACCAGCTGCTTTTCCCATGCATTTGCTTCCAAACGTTGACATTATGTCCGTATAGAGTTAGACTAGAAAGCAAACTGATGCGTATCCCCAACAGTTTTCTTTCAACAGTGGATACTGATGGACAGTATGATTAGGTTAGTCTACCCTAACTGCATCGGTGAAGAGCTGTATTGCAATTTGTCAGTACTAACTTTTCCAGTGTCGTCAAGCATGTAGTTGAGGGTGGTATTGTCGAATTTGAACTAGCTGCCTTTTGGAGAGGGGCTGATTGCTTCCTGTCCTTTTGTGAGATATGAAGGCGGTACATATCTTGGATAATCAACGTTCATAGTTCTTCATTGCATCTTAAAACTTCTCTACTCTGGCATAATAGTGACATTGCACACTGAGGTGTCATCACCTACCTGCAATGTCCATCAGGAAGTGCGCACACACAGGTGTCTCTGACTTTGCAGCTGCTTTTTATGTCATCATCTACAAACTCAAAGCACTTTATATGTACCTGAGTGCTTTACCCAATTATGTATAGCGTAAAGCTAGCCATTTAAATAGAAAAGACAGAAAGTTCTGGAGAACCCGGCGGGTCAGGCAGCATCTCTAGAGAACATGGAAAATTGACTATTCAACCCAAAACATCACCACTCCATTTTCTCCAGAGATGCTGCCTGACCCTCTGAGTTACTCCAGTACATTTTGGCTGTGTAAACAAACATCTGCAGTTTCTTGTTTATACCTATTGTCTTACATGTCTCCTGATGAGTTCTTTGATCAACCTGTGTGGGAAAGAACTGCAGATGCTAGTTTAAATCGAAGATAGACACAGAATGCAGGAGTTACTCAGGGGACAGGCAGCATCTCTGGAGAGAGGGAATTGGTGACGTTTCGGGTCGAGGTCGTTCTTCAATCTGAAGAAGGGCCATGACCCGAAACGTCACCAATTCCTTTTCTGCAGAGATGCTTCCTGTCCCGCAGAGTTACTCCAGCATTCTGTGTTTATCTTTGATTAACCTATTTTCTTGGTTGGTATTTCTTGTCCAATTCTTCTCTTTCGAAGCCTATCCTGAAGTAGGCCACCCATATTGAAGCAATGGCCAAGAGAGCACACCAATGACTCTTAACTTCCTTAGAAGACTTAGGAAGTTCAGCATGTCTCCAACAACACACACCAACCTCTACAGATACGCCATAGAAAGCATTTTATTGGGATGCATCATGGCATGGTTTAGCAAACAGCTCCATCCTAGACTGCAAGAAATTGCACAGAATTGTGGCTTCAGCCCAGGTCATCACACAAACCACCCTCCCCTCCAGTGACTCCACTTACACCTCGCGCTGCCCTGGCAAGGCCATCAGCATAATCGGGTACGAGTCGCACCCTGGCCACTACCTCTTCTCCCCTCTCCCATTAGGCAAAAGGTATAGGTGTGAAATTGCACACCTCCAGATTCAGGGACAGTTTCTTCCCAGCTGTTATCAGGCAACTGAACCATCCTACCAACAACTAGAGAACAGTCCTGAATTATTATTTACCGAATTAGAGTTCCACAGACTATTTTTGATTGGACTTTACTTGCTTTGTCTTACACTAAACGTTATTCATGTTATTCCCTTGATCATGTATCTGTATACTGTGGATGGCTCAATTGTAATCATGTATTGCCTTTCGGCTGACCAGTTAGCACGCAACAAAAGCTTTTCGCTATACCTTGGTACACGTTACAATAAACTGAACACAAACTCAATTGAAGACTTAAACTTGAAGCAATAGCCCCTTCCTAGACATAACTAATAGTTTTGATATTTAGGATTGAGATCAAAACTTCTGTCGGTGCCTTCCATTGTTAAATGTGTATTTGTGCATTTGTTAGTTACAAAGGAAAGGGATATTTATTGTCACATACACCAATTATAGTAGTAGGTCCCTCTCGGGCATGACTGACCATGGGTGATGCATCCTGGTCGAATGCAAGCCTGGGCGATGTCATATGGAGGACAATTTGTGCAGTGAAATTTGAGTTATCATGCAGCAGACAAATAAGATAAACACAGCACTATAGAGTTTAACATAAAACATAAAAACATCCCCCCACAGCGAAATCAACGTTTCCCACTGAGGGAAGGCAACAAAGTCCAGTCATCTTCCTCCCTTTCACCCGTGGTCGGACCCCATCGAGGCCTCCGCAGTCGCTGCAACGGCAGCCCGATGTTTCAGTCCCTCTCGCTGGGGTGATGGAGTTCCGGCGTCGGATCAGAAGAACACTCTCAGCGGCTTTGAGTTTCCGAATCGGCCGCTTCCTACCGGAGACCGCTGCTTAGCTGCAAGTGTTAAGTTTTCCTTTGGCAGAGAATGAAAGGGTAGGATGTTGTCTTGGTGATGTGTTAGTCAAAGGTTGTTCTCTCAGCCTTGCAACTGCGTTATGACTGGATTACATTACAGATTCCTTCAAGGGTTCTCTGCAATTTCTTCATTTGATCTGTGATTCTCACAGCTAGTCATAGAACTATAAAGCATGAAACAAGGCCATTGGCCAGCTTTGTCCATGCTGACCAAGATGGCATTCTGTGCCAGTTCCATTTGCTAGCAATTGGCTCACAGCCCTCTCAATCCCTCCTATCCAAGTATATGTCTGAATGTCTTTGAGAAGTCATAACTGGAGCTGGTGTTTATCCCTCAAAGCCACTGACTTTACTCTGCCCCAGTTTAAACATGTCAGTGTTGTACCCTTGCACAATTAGTTAATCATCTGTTGTCCCATTTGGAAATGTAAACAAAGCACACATATCACTGTGCCATAAACTGCATGGACAATCAATGTGGACAGGCAAATCACCTACATCTAATTGTTATAATGTCTGTACAAGCTGACTATATTGAATAGCTACAATTTAATTGTCTTCCAAAATCAAAACAAGAACGGTCTGTTAAAATAATTATTATTCCTGGATAACATGGATAGGTGAAGAAGGATTCCAACCCAAAATGCCACCTATTGATGTTCTCCAGGGATACTGCCTGATCCGCTGAGTTATGCCAGCACTGTCTTTCCTTGGTCTTTGCTTTGTCTATCTTTCCTTGGTAAACTGGCACCCGCAGCTCCTTGTTTCTATAATTCTGATTACTGTGTAGCTCGTATTTACCAAATCATCTGGTGTCATGCAGTCGGTGTTCGGTTACAATGGGAAGGCTCATAATTAGACCCCATGTTGAACCTCAGCAAAGCAGGTGTGGCAACTTTCTGCTACGTATACTTGGGTTTAGTGATTCTTTGCAAGGGAACTCGTCATAATTTCCGCCCAGTTCTACAAGGTGTGGTGCATAATGTGTAGGCAGATCCGAGTGTTGTCGTGGCAGTCTTCCTAGGGGCAACATTTTCCCTTGTGCTCCTCTTCTGCCCACAAACCATGGTTCAGGTGTGGTGTGGTGGGGTGAATTTTTGTGATAATTGTTCCAAAGTAGCAAAGTTCAACCTGTCTAAGGAGTAGTAAAGTGGATTCCCAAATGATTTTGGTTTACGTTTATTATTGTCACGTGTACAGACGTACAGTGAAAATCAAATCAGATAATGCTATACATAAATACGATCAAGCAATAGGTAGAGTGAAGGAGGAGCTATGGAATGCAGAATATGGTTCTCAGCATTATAGTGCAACAGTTTGACATGTCTGGGCTTATCTAAGGATTGTTCAGAAGCCTGATAATGGGAAGAAGCTGTTCCTGAGTCTGGTGGTGCGTGCTTTCAGTCTTCTGTATCCTATGCTACCCGACGGGCCGCGGCTGTGGACTGGGAACGCGGCCGGTGGCCTTTATCGAGGCGTCGTGGTCTCGATGCCTCCCGGAACGCTGTGTAGAAGCCTGGGTCGGGGCCTTGCGGGTAGAAGCCCGGGTCGGGCGAAGAGGCCGATGGAACCCGCAGCTGGGGCCCGGGTCAGCACCAAGGTGGCGTGGATTGGGGTGTCGACAGCGATGAGGCCTCGGCAGCGATGGAGCCTGCTAAGGTGGGGCCTCGTGGCGATGCCTCACGGTTCGACCCACGGTCGATGAACGTGGAGGATCACCGTGAGGGGGGAGGGGAAGATCAATGGGGAACCTGGCGCTGGGGGACCGTCGTGAGAGAGGAGGGGGGGGGAGCAATGGACAATATTGGGTGGGGGGGGTCAGTGGGGACCTGGCGTGGGGGAACTGTTGGGCGGGGGGCAGGGGAGAGAGAAAAAAAGATGCTTTGTAACTTTGTTAGCATCGTAAGTGGCCATTATTTGTGTACATTGGGTATGCAAGCAAAGAATCTCACTGTGCTTAGTCACATGTGACAATAACGTATTCCTATTCCTAGTAGGAATTTGTAGAAGAAAATTGCCCGGGGTGGGAAAGGTCTTTGATTTTGTTGGCTGTGTGACATTTTTTCAATTTATTAGATGGGTATTTTAATTTTGGACAGGTTAGTAGATGGACATTATAAAAGCATGGGAGCAGTGTGATTTGTCATGTTCCATTATAAGAACATTAAGACTGGCAGTAGACCACTTGGCCCCTGAAGCGCATCCTGCTTTTCAATAGCATTGTAGCTGATCCAGTATTTAATGTCACTGTCTTAACTGGTGTTTATGTTGGTCACCAAATTTCAGTGGCAACTTTTGTTCCCGAGTTAAGCAGTTACATTCCATTCGCCTATTCATATGAATTAAGCGTAAAAATGAGGGAGTGTTGATTATTGCATTCTTGGAATGGGAAATTGGAGTGAATCAGTCCCATGATTTTACATCAAAGAGCTGAGGATTTCTCCTTCATGATCTGGTCAACTGCCTTTAGTGCAACGTTAGAGACAAGACTGCAGATGCTGGAATCTTGTACAAAACACAAAGTGCTGGAGGATCTCAGTGCATCAGGCAGCATCTGGGGAGGGCATCAACAAGAAACGTTTCAGGTTCCGCCCTTACCTCATTGCTCTTATAAGAGCTGGATAGGACTTAATTGGTTGCTGCAGTAGTAACTAATCACCACAGTGTGCCAGAAGCATTTGGTCTTGGGCCTGAGACCAACAATATGAATGCTTTCTGTCACTTTGGGGTCTGTAAAGGTGATAGTTCTCATGATGTTTTAATTATAGAGTTTGACTTTATTGGTTAAAAGAAGCACAGTGGTTGATGATTCTCTTGGTTTTTGAACATTAGCAAGTTTTGGGCAATTATCAGTTTCCTGGGGTGGTGATGACAAAAGATATTCTGAATTTAGTTGACCGGGTGACATAATTTGATCATGTCAGCTTGCATTGTTTTCCTTTCCTCTCACTTGCACTTGGATGGGTGAAAAGCCCCCCCCCCCCCCCCCGAAGCACAGGTGCTTTTGTATCGGTGTGTCTGTCTGAATCCAGTTCTCCTTGTGATTTAGCTACCTGCTGTGGTCAAATCTGTCCAACCCTTGCCTTGTTGCCTTAGTGGTCCATAACCTTTGCAGCAGAGGGTTCGATTTATAATCCAAATCATTTCAGAAGGCTACTTTTGCTAAGATGGAAGCCTTGAACTTCCTGGGAGCTCTCTGCCGCATTCATTCTGACTGCTTGGTTGGTTCCTGGCGGTGTGCCAACTTCCTGTTAATTTCCCAGCTGTTATTTGTGAAGAGGGGAACAGGCAGGTTCTAGATAATTCTCTCTTTTAAAGGGATTAAATAATATATTTAAGTATTTTCTAATGTGTTTTAAATTAAAATGTAGTCCTTTTTTAATACTTTTCTACATTTGAATGCCAGATAGAGGCGTTCAAAATGAGATGCCTTGACAGCTGCTTCTCTGGCTATGTGTCTGGATCAGCTGCCAAAGCATTTCTAAGGGTGGCTTCTGCCATTGTACGGGGAGAGGGCCCCGTGCCTCACACGAGCTGGGTTTCAAAGGTTCAAAGGTTATTTTATTGGTCACATACACCAATTGGTGTAGTGAAATGCTTCTTGCCAATGCAGCACAGAAAAAAAGAATACAGACATAACAATGATAAAGAGATTTAAACATAAAAAACATCCCCCCACAATGGTTCCCATTATGAGGGAAGGCACAAAGTCCAGTCCCCATCCCATGTCCACCCATAGTCGGGCCTATTGAGGCCTCTGCAGTTGCCTTTACGGAGGCCCGACGTTCCAGGCCGTTCTCGCCGGGTGATGGTGCTCCGGCGTCGAGAGAATCCTCTCAGCGGTTTGGGTCACCTGGAACGGCCGCTTCCTTACCGGAGTCTGCGGCTTCCGAAGTCAACAAGGCCGCGCCGGATGGAGCTCCACCACTGGCTCCCGATGTTAAAGTCAGCGCGGCTGGCTGCTCCACAGACCCGCGGCTCCGCGAGGTTTTTTGTCGGCGGTCTTCAGTTCACCGGAGCTCCAGCGTGGCGACCCAGGCAAGGCATCGACCGCTCCGTGATAGCGCTGCACTGCTGCCGAGGCCGACGCTCCGGCCGGTCCCATCAAGAAACGCCGCTCCAGACCCGCTGGTAGGCCGCGAGGAAGGGTCGAAGATGCAGCCCGGAGAAAAGCTGCGCCTCCGACCAGGTAGGGACCAGGTAAAGCAGTTTCCCCCTTCCCCCCCCCCACCCACCCCTCGCATAAAAAAGAATAGACTCCAAACAAAACACTTTTTACACACTAAAATTAAAAGAAAGAAGAAAAAAGACACACAGCTGCAGGCTGGGCAGCCATACCAACTGGACGGCGCCCCCTATTTGAAGACTAAGTTGCTGCAGGATGGCTGAATGGAAACTTCCCACGGGCTGGATGTTGTGCCTCATTGGCCCAAGCCATACTTTGTTAGAGGGCTGTGAAATCTATATATATTAACCATAGATCCACTTTTAAGCATTTAAATCTCTGATTTGCTTTGTCGAGTGGATTTGAATAATGGCAGATTTTGCAATCTCCTAATCCCAATTATCAGACTTTACAAGAGTTGGGAGTGCTCAGAACTGCGGGGAAGTTTAACTGGGAATTTTGTGGAGGTGGGTGTAAAGCCTTGGAGGGGGAATTCAGTTATTTTTTCAATCCTCTGTGTGTGAGTGAGAGTAGGAAAGCGAAACCTAATGTATACTGACATGTTCACACCATACCACCCTTAAAATCACCTGCATTCACAATATGCAATTCACTGCATTCACAGTGCTGGAGTAACTCAGTGAGCCAGGCAGCATCTCTGGAGAACATCGTTAAGTGACGTTTTGGGTTGGGAAACTTTCAGACCCTTGCTTCTACATTCAGAATATGTTTTATCAACATCACCTCAGAAAATTAACCAATGTAGAAAAAGTGCTAATACCCAAATAGTTTGAGAATCATTACTGCCAGATTTTATTCAGGCAGCCACTTTGGAAATCTACTAGGGTATAAAACCTGATCTAACTATTGCTAATCGAAAACCACCTGATACTTTTTTTTCCCCTGAAACACGATGCCCACAATTTAATTCTGTCTGCCACACTTTAATGAGAAGCCAATGCACTGAATGCATTATGCATTGTCCTATTTGTTTGCAGGTCAACCTTATTGTAGAAAGCATAAAACTCAGGGCTGTTTGGGTCCATGCTATCCTAGGGCCCATTAGTGCAATTTCATCTCTTGCCCTGCAGGCCATGGTTCTTCAAACACGTCCAGGCAATGTATAAATGTTGCCTCCACCACCCGTTTAATAATTTCCAGTCCCCACCACCCTCCAAGTGAAAATAATTTTCTTTGTCTCTAAACCTTCTATGGAGAAAGTTTAGAGAGATGCATGCTTATATGAGATGCATGCTTCCAATTTACTGTTTCTGGGCTTCTTGTATTTTATGCAAAACATGAAGTGCTGGAAGAACACAACAGGTTAGGCAACATTTGCTGAGTAAACGGATAAGCAATGTTTCGAGAAGGATCCCAACCCAAATTGTGATAGATGCTGCCCGACCCACTGAGTTCCTCCAGCACTTTGTGATTAATTAAGATTCCAACATCAGCAGTTATTGAGCCTCATTTAAATCTCCCCACAACATCCTTTGTTCTGCAGAAATATTCTCACACTCCAATCATCCCTCGAACAGCTGCAATTTTCCTGTCTCAGCAGCAACATCTTCCTAGATCAACTTTGCATACTCTAGTGCAACTGCATCTTTCCTACAATGTGGTGACCAGAGCTGCACTATTTAAGCTGCTACTGTACTAAATTACAGACAGGTTGTGGCAGAGTTTTGTAACGGTTGGTAACCTGAACAGTTCACATGTTGGAAATGCGGCTGCGAACTGATTCCCATGCGGTGAGCAATGACTGCTTGTCCGTAGGTATGGCTGTACACAAGTCAGGCGTTCATAACCTTGCTTTTCTATTTTGTCATGGTAAATAAAAGATAGTATACCGTATGCCTTTATAACCACTTAACTGACCTGTCTTGCCTCCTTTATTGACATTGGTTTATTATTGTCATGTGTACCAAGGTACAGTGAATATTTTTTGTTTGTGTGCTATCCAGTTAAATTAGATACATGAAGTACAATCAAGCCATGCACAAGTACAATGTGTAGTGCAAAGAGAACAACACAAGTGTGCAGCATATAGTTTTTGCATTGTAGCCTTGCAGTTACAGCGATTTCGTTGTCTTAATGCATTTCGTTGTCTCTGTACTGTACACTGACAATGACAATTAAAATTGAATCTGAATCTGAAAGTCCAATGTCCACAATGAAGTAGGTTGGAAGATTGAGACAACACCCTAGCTTTAAGGAGCATGCGAAAAGCCCTCTCTCCCTTCATACCACTTGATTGCTGCCAATTTATTCCATACTCACTTCCCTTTTGGAGCTTGGAACATAGAACATAAAAATGTACGGCATAGGAACAGGTCCTTCAGCCCACAGTGTCAGTGACAAACATGATGCCTGGTTAAAGTAATTTCTTCTGTCTGCACATGATCTATATCCCTTTATTCGCAGCATATCCATGTGACTATCCAAAAGCCTCTTAAATGCCACTATGTATCTGCCTCCACTACCATTGCTGGCAACGCAATCCAGGCACCCACCACCCGCTGTTCAAAAAACATACTTGCCCACACAATCTCCTTTAAACTTTGCCCCTTTCACCTTAAAGCTATGCCCTCTACTCTTTGACATTTCGTGTATGGATGAATAAAATAATGAGGGACATAAAGTAAATGTATGTTTTTTTTCTCCAGGGTTGTGAAATCAAGAACTAGAGTGCATAGCTTTGAAAGGAGAAACATTTAATAGGAACGGGTGCTGCTGAACTGAACCTTTGAATTCCCTCATCATCAATTCCCTTTAAGCTTTATAGTTTTAAAGCGTGTATTGCCATTAATATACACACAACATGTTGATCATTTCTGCTATATTTCCCTGCCTGTGCTTATTTTCTACTTGGCAAGACATCAGAAAAACACTTGATGTCTGGAACTGTGTGTTGGCAGAATGCAGTAGCCTTGGGAGTGTGGGAAAATCAGTGGCACTCTGGGCAGGGTGTATGGAGGAAATTAAACTTGACTGCTTTTGGAGGGGCATTTAAACAAACATTTGTCTTATGGAATGTTATATGGGTGTGAGCTGCAATTGATTCCTCCTCTTCACCCACCCACAGCCCTTATGGTCCCATACACTCAGTCCAAACAATTCCATAACATCACTTACCTGGTCAAAAGTATATTTTTGGAATGTGGCATTTGGAATTAACCATATAACCATATAACAATTACAGCACGGAAACAGGCCTTCTCGGCCCTTCCAGTCCGTGCCGACCATTTATTTTCCCCTAGTCCCATCTACCTGCACTCAGACCATACCCCTCCATTCCCTTCCCGTCCATATACCTATCCACTTTACTTTTAAATGTTAAAATCGATCCTGCCTCCACCACTTCTGCAGGAAGATCATTCCACACAGCCACCACTCTCTGAGTAAAGAAGTTCCCCCTCATGTTACCCCTAAACCTCTGTCCCTTAATTCTCATGTCATGCCCTCTTGTTTGAATCTTTCCTACCCTCAATGGGGAAAAGCTTTTCCACGTCAACTCTGTCTATCCCTTTCATCATTTTCAAGACCTCAATCAAGTCCCCCCTTAACCTTCTGCGCTCCAAAGAATAAAGACCTAACTTGTTCAACCTTTCTCTGTAACTTAGTTGCTGGAACCCAGGCAACATTCTAGTAAATCTCCTCTGTACTCTCTCTATTTTGTTGACATCCTTCTTATAATTAGGCGACCAAAATTGTACACCATACTCCAGAATTGGTCTTACCAATGCCTTGTACAATTTTAACATTACTTCCCTACTCCTATATTCAATGTTCTGATTTATAAAGGCCAGCACACCAAAAGCTTTCTTTACCACCCAATCTACATGCGATTCCACCTTCAGGGAACTATGCAGTTATTCCTAGATCCCTCTGTTCCACAGCATTCCTCAATTCCCTACCATTTACCATGTACGTCCTATTTTGATTTGTCCTGCCAAGATGTAGCTCCTCACACTTATCAGCATTAAACTCCATCTGCCATCTTTCAGCCCACTCTTCCAAATGGCGCAAATCTCTCTGTGGACTTTGAAAATCTACTTCATTATCCACAGCACCCCCTATCTTAGTATCATCTGCATACTTACTTATCCAATTTTCCACCCCATCATCTAGATCATTGATGTACATGACAAACAACAGTGGACCCAACCCAGATCCCTGAGGCACCCCACTCGTCACCGGCTTCCAACCTGACAAACAGCCATCCACCATTACTCTCTGGCATCTCCCATTCAGCCACTGTTGAATCCATCTTGCTACTCCACCATTAAAACCCAATGATTGAACCTTCTAACCAACCTTCCATGGGGAGCCTTGTCAAAGGCCTTACTGAAATCCATATAGACAACATCCACTGCTTTACCCTCATCAATTTCCCTAGTAACCTCTTCAAAAAATTCAAGAAGGTTTGTCAAACATGACCTTCCAGGCACAAATCCATGTTGACTGTTCTTGATCAGACCCTGTTTATCCAGATGCTTATATATATATTATCTCTAAGTATCCTTTCCATTAATTTGCCCACCACTGACGTCAAACTAACAGGTCTATAATTGCTAGGTTTATTCTTTGAACCCTTTTTAAACAATGGAACAACATGCGCAGTACGCCAATCCTCCGGCACTATTCCCGTTTCTAATGACATCTGAAATATTTCTGTCATAGCCCCTGCTATTTCTACACTAACTTCCCTCAATGTATTAGGGAATATCCTGTCAGGACCTGGAGACTTATCCACTTTTATATTTTTCAAAAGTGTCAGTACTTCCTCCTCTTTGAATCTCATAGTTTCCATAGCTACTCTACGTTTTTCCCTTATCTCACAGTTCAATATCCTTCTCCTTGGTGAATACCGAAGAAAAGAAATTGTTCAATATCTCCCCCATCTCTTTTGGCTCTGCAGATAGCTGTCCATTCTGGCTCTCTAATGGTCCAATTTTATCTCTCGTTATCCTTTTGCTATTAATATAGCTGTAGAAACCCTTTGGATTTACTTTCACCTTTCTTGCCAAAGCAACCTCATATCTTCTTTTAGCTTTTCTTATTTCTTTCTTAAGATTCTTTTTACATTCTTTATACTCATCTAGCACCTCATTTACTCCATGCCTCCTATAATTATTGTAGATATCTCTCTTTTTTCAAACCAAGTGTCCAATTTCCCTTGAAAACCATGGCTCTTTCCGATTTTTACTATTTCCTTTCAACCGAACAGGGACATAAAGATTCTGTACTCTTACAATTTCCCCTTTAAATGTCCTCCATTTCTCTTCTACATCCTTCCCATAAAACAAAATGTCCCAATTCACTCCTTTTAAATCATTATGCATTCCATCAAAGTTAGCCTTTCTCCAATCAAAAACCTCAACCCTAGGTCCAGTTCTGACTCTCTCCATAATTATATTGAAACTAATGGTATTGTGATCACTGGTCCCGAAGTGCTCACCAACGCATACCTCCGTCACCTGACCTGCCTCATTTCCTAACAGGAGGTCCAGCACTGCCCCTTCTCTCGTCGATAACTCTATGTATTGCTGCAAAAAACTATCCTGTACACATTTAACAAACTCCAAACCATCCAGCCCATTTACAGAATGTGTTTCCCAGTCTATTTTTGGAAAATTGAAATCTCCCACTATCACTACCTTGTGCTTACTACTAATATCTGCTATCTCCTTACATATTAGCTCTTCCAATTCTCGCTCCCCATTTGGCGGTCTATAATACACCCCTAAAAGTGTTGCTACACCGTTCCCACTTCTCAGTTCCACCCAAATAGCCTCCCCAGACGAGCCCTCTAATCTGTCCTGCCAAAGCACTGCTGTAATATCTTCTCTGACAAGCAATGCAACCCCTCCACCTCTGGTCCCTCCAATTCTATCACACCTGAAGCAACGAATTAATGTTATTTTTCAATTAGTGACAAAGCACCATCAGCGAAAATTCAGGGACAGTTTCTTCCCAGCTGTTATCAGGCAACTGAACCGTAATCTCACCGACTAGATTGGTCCTGATCTCCACCTTATTGGAGACCTTTGAACTATCTTTAATTGGATTTTACTGGACTTTTTTGCACTAAATGTTATACTCTTTATCCTGCATCTGGATGGTTTGATTGTAATCATATATAGTCATTTTTGCTGACTGGTTACATCTACAAAAGCTTTTCCATGTACCTTGGTACATGTGACAATAAATCAAACTAAATGGTGCATTGTCGTATTTTGTTTACATCATGGTTATGGGTATGTGATCTTTTTCTTTTGACATGAGGAGATGGTGGTGTTTTACATTGATAACTCTCTACATCCACTCTAGCTTCCAATAGCACGATTTACCTGCCAGCTAAATTAGAGCCAGGTTGTGTGGCATTGCTAGCCACCAGTGCCAGTAGTGACTGATCTTGCTTTTCAACTAGTTGGGTTTGCAATTCATTTTGGCTTCGATGTAAGCGATTAACTAGTAATTTGGCGTTAAGGCATCAATATCCTTGCGTAGCAACATATGAGCCTTAATCCTTCAGTAGGTAAAGAGTTATAAATGCACTTCACTGAAGAATTTTGGCAGTGAGTAATAAGCAAATGCTCTGGAAGTAGAAGTAGCTTTAATCAAGCCCTTTGATAATTCTGGGATGTTTTCCATGATGCTGTTAATTTGCAGCATTTTAAATCTTATCGAAATCTCTTGTACTCTGAACTGTGTACTGTTGCCAAATGATTTATGTGGCATTTACCAAAATCTCTAATCTATGCTCCTGCCTTAATGCATACACATCACAACAATGCCTTTGGAACTGCTTGCATTCGGCAGAATTTTGCATGTATACGTGTTTCATCTCTGCTGGCACTAATTCACTTGTAGCTCGAAGGAAACCACAAATTCTCAGCTAGTTGCTCAGAGGTCAGAGACTGTTGATTTTTTTTTTTAAAACCTGGTCAAGAGTGTTTTATTGTCATATGTGCCGAAATTCTTACTTGCAGCAGCACAATAAATATGTAAACATAGTACCGTCTAAACTCAGTAACTCAGCAGGTCAGGCAGCATCCCTGGAGAACATGGACAAGTGATATTTTTGGGCGGGGCCATTGTTCAGACTGTGGCTGATCCTTTGCTCAAGCAGCAGAATTGCGAGGTAGTCCATTGTTGTCATTTTCATGTGTCCAATTCGGGAGTGCTGCAGATTTATCCAGTATGGATGCTGAGACCGCCATGGATACATCAGAAGCTACAGCCAAGGAAGAAGATAACTCTGATGTCATGGAGAACCCTAAGTTCTTACAGAGTTCGTTGAAAAATCTGTCTGGGTTGACCCAAACAACAAAGCTATTCACAACTCCATGGGCTCCCTACAATTACAGACCATTGTACCATTTGGGTACAATTACATTACCCAAATGGGTGGCAAAAAGGACAAGGAGGAAGAGAAAAACTGAATGTGCCAGCCAGTGGTGGAGAGAGAGCTTCATTAATCCAGATTGGTGGACAAAGTGGTTTAGTCTAGGGGCAAGCTTTGCTTCGGAATAAATTCCAAAATATTTGCAATGACGATAGATCACAGAAGTGGAAAATGGAGGGTTTGGCTAACAGTGAGGCAAGAGACCAAGTTCACCACTTTGTGCTGAATTACAGCATTTTGCACATGGGTTTATTTCAGATTAATTTGTCAATTTTTTTTTTTCTCTGCTTTTGCTGAATGTTTCCACAGATTAGTGACCAGAGTAGTTCATTCTAGGGGTAAGCTTTGGAACTCAATCCAAGATATTCACAATGACGATAGATTGCAGAAGTGGAAAATGGAGGGTTTGGCTATTGATAAAGAAAATCCTTACAATTATGACTGAAATTCTTAGAAATAAAAAAGCAAAGCAAACCAGGTCATAGTCACAGATACAGACAATACATAAAAACAAATATCACAATGCAAAAATTAATTGACATTAGTGCAAGAGGTGGTCTGTCGTGCTTTGTTGCTGAGCTAGGAGTAGTGTTGTGCAGTTTGTTTCAAGAAACTGATAGTTGTAGGAAAGTGGCTGTTCCTGAACGTCTGTGGTGTGGGACTTCAGGCTTCTGTATCTCCTGCCCGACGGTAGTAGCAAGAAGTGGGCACAACCCAGACGGTGGGGATGATAGGTGATGCCTTCTTGAGGCAGCATCTCATTTAGATCCTTTTGATGGAAGGGAGGTGCTGTACCCATGATGGACTGGGCTGATTCCACCACTCTCTGCTTCCTCTTACGTTTTGCTGAATTGGTTGAAGGTGTGCTTAGATTCTCCAGCCAATTATTCAGCACTGGTGTTTAGCACTTAGCCAGGTACCCCATCTGAGCCAGACCGTTGCATGAATTCTCTCTCTTGTAAGATGTTCTGTCATCAACCTCAGACTCGGACCAATGGGTTGATGGGCCTGTGTAATTTTTATCCTTTTCGAAACTTGCAGAAAAACCATTGAGTTCATCTAGAAGTGATGCTCATTGCCATTTCTTCTCTGAGAGCAGTGAATGTGGAATTATTTACAGTAGGGAACTAGTTTTGTTTTGGTGTGTACAGAGATAGTAGAAAATCTCATTTTGCTTCTTGTCCAGGCAGATCACACAATGCATGAATGTAACAGGGCAGAATGCAGGGTTGTAACAATGAATGCAATTTAAAAAAATTAAAAGTGCAAGGGTCACAATAAGGTAGTTAGGAAGATCAGGAATACAGTGTATGAGAGATCCATTCAAGTCGGATAACAGCGGGGAAGAAGCTGTTCTTGAATCAGAGAATGAAGAGGATGGTCCTTAATAATGGTGGCAGCTGTGAAAACCAAATCAACTACTTTTAGAATATATTTTATGGGGCAAGGGGGGTCGAGAGAGGTGGAGAGATAGCTGGAGAAATGACTGATGGGGTGTGATCAAGTTGAACGATACATCAGGCTTGAAGAAACGAATGGCTTTTTTAATCTTTCCATAAAAAAGATTAGTGAGTGTTTATTCGTCACCCCCCAATATGCGGGTTGTGATGCAATATGATTGTTCATGGTTCTTAATTGTTCAAAGTATTCTCCAGCTGGGTAATGTGGCTTATGGACAATGGACCCACCTTTTACAAAGCCATAAAACCAGAGATCAGTTTAAACAAGAGTCCCGAGCAGAAACATCATCTGTCCACTTTCTTCCTTTAAGTCTGAAGAAGGGTCCTGACCTGAAACGTTGCCTATCCATGCCTCGTCAATCCCCTAGCTACACAATTCGCGACTTTCAAGCCTTTTGTCCTTTTCCTTGTGTGGATTTATCTCTGGCCTTTGTCCAACTCGCCTATATTCACCTATGACCTGCCATGTTTTGTCCTGCCCCTTCCCTCTTCTAGCTTACTTTTCCCAACCCCTGCAATCAGTATGAAGAAGTCTCAACCTGAAATGTCATCTTTCTGTGTTCTGCATGGATGCTGCCTGACCTGCTGAGTTACTTCAGCACTCTGTCTTCCTGCCACAATGTTTTTGTTGCTCAACATTCCAGCCTTGTCTCCAAACCAGTGATCTTAACTTATTAGTTTAGTTTAGAAATACAGCACAGAAACATGCATTTCGGCCCACCAGTCCGCATCGACCAGTGATCCCCGCACACTTACGATATCTTGCACACATTGGGATAAATTACAATTATACCAAGCCAATTAATGTACAAAGCTGTACGTATTTGGTGTGTCGGTATTTTCTATGGCTGATAATTTTGTTTTAAAAAACTAGTGTACAGAAGCATTATTACAATTTACAGTGTAGATCTACCCAATTAGTTGCTGGTGAATCATTTTGGGGATACAGTGCACAAGATGCTTGTGTTAACAATAGCATGCTTGCAGAAATCACATGATCTTGGAACTGTTGTTCTTTAAGCTTCCACCAGAGGTTCCACTGTCACATCTGGCTCTACTGATGATTAAACGATAGACACAGAGTGCTGAGTAACAGTGAGTAACTATGGAGAACATTGATGGGTGACGTTTCGTGAAGGGACCCAACCTTAAATGTCACTTATCCATATTCTCCAGAGATGCCACCTGACTTGTTGAGTTACTCCAGCACTTTGTCTTATTTTTGTAAACCAGCATCTGCAGTTCCTTGTGCCTCCAATTTGCTGCGAAATCTCAAGATTTGCCTACTTTTCAGAGGTTTTCCTCATCTCTCCGGGTGTTCCGTGCTCTCGCTCTTCCAGAAGGGTCCTGACCCGAAACGTTACCCATCTATGTTCTCCAGAGCTGTTGCCTGACGTGCTGAATCACTCCAGTACAATGTCTTCTTTTGTAAACCTGCATCTGCAATTCCCTGCATCTCCTCTCTGCTGAGGATTAATCATTTTCTCTGGTCATTGGCAACATTAATGTACGCTTGCAGCCATGTTAGATTATTTAAATGGACATTTTCTCATCTAATAATTACCATGGTTCTGGTTTTCAGTGTATGCAGTTGACACAAGATTAGTTGGGACTCTTTCAGTAAAGGGCCTGTCCCACTAGCGCGCGATTAGACGCGACAAGCGCGACAAATTCGGACGCGGGGGTCGCGTGGGGGTCAGGCGATCCCGGTGCGAGTGAAGGGCCTGTCCCACTAGCGCGCGATTACACGCGCGACGTCCGAAGGAAGGACGTTATTTTTCATCACGTGACGATGCGCATGAGCATGCGCGTTGCACGACGTCGGGCAGTGACGTCATCACGCAACGCCACGCTGAAGACGCACAACGTCAAAACATCATCACGTTAATCACGTTCTGCGCGACAGGATTTTGCCGCGCGTAATTTTTTAAGCAGTGTCGGTTTTTGGACACTACGCGCGATGTCGACACCAGCTACACACAACTCGACGAGACTCCGGCGATCGCAGTGGGACAGGGTCACGCGAGGCCGGGCGACTAAAGCGACCACGGTAGGTCGCGCTTGTCGCGTCTAATCGCGCGCTAGTGGGACAGGCCCTTAAGAATCTCCATTTATGATCTTTAAGGATCTATCACCACCAAGAGAATGGTCCTGAGCTACCATCTATCTCATTGGAGACCCTTGGACTATCTTTAATCAGACTTTACTGGAGTAAATGTTATCCCCTTTGTCCTGTATCTATACACTGTGAATGGCTTGATTGTAATCATGTATAGTCTTTCTGCTGACTGAATAGCACGCAACAAAAAGTTTTTAGCTGTACCTCAGTACGTGTGAACTAATTAAACAGGCATTGCAGCCTAACTCATCCATGCCAACTAAGATGCCCCATCTAATGCAGTCCCCTATGTATATACTACTAGAAAACATTAAGGTACATGGGGCATATTAATCAAGTTACGTAAGTTATAACTGTGATGTGGGACTTGAATGTTTTTTCAGTGTCTCTGTCCTGTTTCACATTGTTGTGTTTATTTTCCTCAGGTATCTCTGGGAAGAGTCAGGTGCTCTTCGCTTTGGTGTTTGCCACTCGATACCTGGATCTGTTCACGATTTTCATCTCCTTCTATAACAGTTGCATGAAGGTAAATTTAAGGCAGAAAGCCACGTGATTTCTTCAGGAAATATTCTAACGTGACGTTTGGTGCAGCAGAACCTTTAATAAAATACTCCAGCATGGTCACAATTGCCTTCCTAACCAATCAGTATGCCATTTACTGTCCAGTATGTCTATTTTTCACAACAAAGTGATGGAAGATGTCAACAATCTTATTAAATGGTTCCTCTCCAATAACCCACACACTGGACAGTTTGTCACAGTAGAGCTATACAGCATGGAAACTGGGCCTTTCGGCCCAACTCGCCATGCTGACCAAATTGACCAACTGAGCTAATCCCTCTTGTCTGTTTGGGTATATTTGACTCCAGACCTTGTAACAGACCTGGTTGTAACATAGCAGTCCTTGACATCAAGGTAAGGTGGGTGATTGTGGTATCCAGCACTAGCCGAAAGCTCTCTTCTGCTTTTCACATCGTCGCCTCTCTCGGAGAAGAAACCTAATTTTGGTTTTAAATGGCTTCCCCTTGGCCCTGGACATCCCGGCTCTCAAGCTTTGGTAGAGCTGATTTCACAGCCATCGAGGGAAAAACACTTAGTGATTGGAGAGATACCTCGGACAAAGGGAGAGTGGTTGTAATCCACCTTAAGTAAATAGTAGGAGATCCTTGGGCGGTGTTGTGGGTCCAACTATATGCTGTAGCTTCATTATACACACTCAACCTTTCTGATTGATGCAAAATGTTAAGTCCCATCACAGTTCCTCAGAAAATCCAGTCCTTGCGTGCGATCTAGAGTGTTTTATTGTCATGTGTACTGACAACAGAATATGAAATTCTTACTTGCTGCAGTATAACAGGCCTGTAAACATTAAACCTATAATCAACACAAAAATCAAACCAATAATCAGTCTCAGTACGAGTGCAAAAAAGCCCAAAGTCCATAGTTCGATCAAAGATAGACCATAGTTCATAGTTGAGGTGAGTGTTCAAAGTCTGATGGTTGTTGATGGGAAGAAGCTCTTCTTGAGCTGGTGGTCTTGATTTTCAGACTCCTGTCCACTTTCCCGATTGTGAAATGAAAGCGTGGCCAGAGTGGTCGTGGGACTTTGATATTGGCTGCCTTTTTTTTTCAATTTGGCGCCTCCTGTAGATCCCTTCAATAGTTGGGAGGTCAGTACCTGTAATGGACCATGATGGCAGTGTATAGACATGGTCTGATACTTTGCATATTATATCTGACACACGATCACCGTATCCTACAAGAGAAGAGTCTGAAGAAAATCCCAGCCCAAAACATCACCCATCCTTGCCCTCCATAGATGCTATGCTTCTCCAACACTTTGTGTTTTGTACAAGAAATTTTAGCCCCCTGATATTTAGTGGCATTTCCCATCTCTCTAGACACCCACCAGTGACATCTTGACAAGAAATGCAACTACCTAACTAGCCGAGTGCCAGATCGGAGGCTGGGTTTCCATGCTCTCTCACACCTTCACCTTTTCACCAGGTGCTACCTACAAGTCAAGAGTGTGGTGAAATGCTCTCCATGTGCCTATGTGATTGCAACTCCGACGCACGTGCCCCCTGCCTATTCAATCAGCTATCTCCCCTCTACTCCATTAGTCCTGACCTGAAACGTCGCCTGCCTGCCCACTTCCATTCACTGATGCTGCCTGACTGCTGAGTTCCTCTGATAGCTTTTCTTTTGAGCCCATTATTCCACTTGATTTGTACCCTATCCATCTTAAATGTTGTCATCTATTCAGGCACTACTCTGACTTGGAAATATTCTGCTTCATTTTTGCATCTAAATCAAGATCTCTACCCAACAGCACCGTGGGAGCAACTTCACCAGAAGGACCTCAAATAGGATGCCACTGTCTAGACGCCCCCTTAATGAAGGCCTTACTGGTGTGCTCATCAACTAAAAAATAAATAGGAAAAAAAACCTCTTTCCTCTTCACCATACCCAATTTAACTTCATTTTTGCCCTCTCAGTAAAAAATCAAATCATACCTTCAGATATTATCAGGCAATGAGCAGTTCTCTCTTCAGCTAGATTGCGGACCTGACGTCCTATCTACTTCATTTGAGACCTTTGAACTGTCATTTATCTTTGCACTAAATGTTGTACGCTTTATCCTTTATCTGTGCACTTGTGTACAGCTTGATTGTACCTAAAAAAAAAAAAATTGTAGACAAACAAAAGTTTTTCACTGTACATCGGTACACATGACGATAATACAAAACTAAAGACTCCAGAGGTACAGCGTGGAAACAGGCCCTTCAGCCAACAGAGTCAACACCAACCAGAGATCACCCCGTACGCGAGCGTTATCCTACACACTAGGGATAATTTACAATTTTACAGAAGCCAATTTACCTCCAAATCTGTGCATCTTTGGAGTGTGGGAGGAAACTGGAGCACCTGCAGAAAACACACAAACTCCTTTCAGACGGCACCCGTAGTCAGGATCGAACCAGGGTCTGCGCCACTGTGCCACCCTACTGCTGCCAAACGATTGTTTCAAAGATGACTGTATTGAGTTTTTATGTCTGCACTGCAATTGGATTTGTCCTTAACATTCTGTGTGTGCAATGTAAACGTTCGTGATCATTCTCTGCTTGAGCAGAATGTTTGCCAATCTGCTACCGAACACGTGCCATGCTAAATGTATCTTTATTTTTACAGATCATCTACATTGCATGTTCCCTTGCCGCAGTGTACCTGATCTACTTCAAGTTTAAGGCTACGTATGATGGCAACCACGACACGTTCCGGGTGGAATTCCTGGTTGTCCCCGTTGGTGGATTGGCTTTCCTCGTCAATCATGACTTTTCTCCAATGGAGGTAAATTACTTCGCATGAATTCTGTTTCTGAAGTTGCTTTTGCTAACTTATCCAAGTAGACACAAGGAACTGTGCAGTGCTGCAGTAACTCAGTGGGTCAGACAGCATCGCTACTGCTGCCTCACTGTGCCGCCATTATAAAACTCTTAAACAGACCTTCCCCTGTGCTAAAGATTTATTCTGAATCTCCCTCATGCAGCCCATTTTAATGTGTCCATTCTCTGTAGCTAACACTATATTATGAACAAATTGCTGGAGTAACTCAGCAGGTCAGTGAATGGGTGAAGTTTCGGGTCACAACTTTTTTTTTGGAGAGTCTTCTTCAGAAGGGTCCCGACCCAAAAATGAAGGTCCTCCAGAGATGCTGCCTGACCGGCTGAGTTACTCCAGCACTTTGTATTCATGGCAAGATTCCAGCACCTGTGGTTCCTCGTGTCTGCATTTAGCCTGAATAAAGTCGGCAGCAGAGGTCTGATCAACACCTTCTCTTCCAGATTCTGTGGACGTTCTCGATCTACTTGGAGTCGGTTGCAATCCTGCCGCAGCTCTTCATGATCAGCAAGACGGGCGAAGCGGAGACCATCACAACTCATTACCTCTTCTTCCTGGGGATGTATCGCGCCCTCTACTTGATCAACTGGATCTGGCGCTACTACTTTGAGAGCTTCTTTGACCTCATTGCCATTGTGGCCGGCGTGGTTCAAACCATCCTCTATTGCGACTTTTTCTATTTGTATGTTACAAAAGGTGAGTAATCAAACAGTGCTTTTTTGGGGGTAACCTCTGATGGTCAGCGTGGACGGTGTGGGTTGAAGGTGCATGCCACTGTGTACAAATAATCTTCCATTATGGCAACATTCCAAAACACTTTGCGCATTCTGGACTAGAGGTTTTTGTCTAGAGATACAGTGTGGAAACAGGCCATTCTGCCCACTGAGTCCGTGCTACACACCAGGCACAATTTACAGAAGCCAATTAACCTACAAACCTGTACGTCTTTGGGATTTGGGAGGAAACCGGAGCACCCGGAGGAATCCCACGTGGTCACGGGGAGAACATACAATCTCTGTACAGTCAACACCAGTAGTCAGAATTGAACCCAGGTCTGTGGTGCTGTAAGGTAGCAACTTTACCACACTGGGCACTATTTTCCAAGAGCTGCGAGTTATGTGGCCCAGCCGCTGGCCCCCCCACCCTCCCTTCCCACGGCTCGGGATTGAAGCCGCTAAACACGTGCTCAAGTCATGCTTCGCTGGGCTCCTTGAAGTTCTACAACGTGGCAGCGACGGTCGTTATCTCAGTGCGGCTGCGGACCAGTGCAGTGGAAAAGTGGCTGTGGCGTCCGTCACAGGGGACGACCTCCTCTTCGTCTCCCTCCCCCCCCCCCCCCCCCGCCCGATCATCTGTCACGCTGGTGGGTGGGCTTGAGCTGCCGCCCCGCTCCCCTCCTGTCTCTCCCCCTCCCCTCCACCCCCCTCTCTCTGTTTTTTGCCCCTCTTTTTTTTGCCCCTCTCTCTGTCTCTGCCCCCCTCTCTCTGTGCCCTCACTCTCTACCCCCCCCCCCCTCTCTAGAGGCTCCTGCAAGTTGGGGGCTATACATCAGTGGATAGGGCGGTTATGGGGGAAAAGGAGCAAATGAATAATAATAATATAATATCAAGGGAGCTAGTTAGTGTGTGTGCGCGGGGTGTAGTTAGTGCGTGTGTGGTGGGTGGTTTCTGAAAATGTAAGAATGCATCATTGGACAAGATTTTAAGCTAGATGTGGTTTGTGGCATTAATGCTTGGCACTCATCTTGTAATGGTCAGTATACATAATGCACACAGAGCCATTGTGTGATTTTGCCGAGTGCCTCGTGGTTGCTAATTTCATTGCATAATAAGGTCATATTGTCATAAGTGATAGGAGTAGAATTAGGCCATTCGGCCCATCAAGTCTACTACGCCATTGGTTGATCTACCTCTCCCTCTTAAACCCATTCTCATGCCTTCTCCCCATAACCTCTTACACCTGTACTTATCAAGAATCTATCTATCTATCTCTGCCGTAAAAATATCCACTGACGGCCTCCACAGCCTTCAGTGGCAAATAATTCCACAGATTCACCACCCTCTAACTAATTAACCATGTAAAAGGCTTTGGATCATTTGAGGTAGCATGCAAGTAAAAGGTACAATTTTTAGAAAATGTTTCCATTAAATAAAGTTCGACCTTTATAATGAATTTAAGAAGGGTCCCAGCCTGAAACATCACATGTCAGCCTGTAGAATGGTCCTGACCCAAAACATCATCTGTCCGTTACCTCCACAGATGCTCTTGGGCAGAAGATATTTCACAGAATGGAAACAATAAATAATGGAGAGCATACCTTAATAGTCAGAGGGGCAAAGTTTATAAGAGACATGCAAGACAGGTTTTCATTTACTGAGACCGCTGACTGCTTGGAATGCGCTGTCGGTGGAACTGGATTCGATAGTGGTGTTTAAGAGATGTTTGGATAGGCACGTGGATATGGAAGAACATGGGTGATGGGCGGGCAGATAAGAGTTGATCTTGGCATCATGTTCCGCACAGACATTGAGGGCCGACGAGGCTGTTCTTGGGCTGTATCGATCTATCTGTGGGAAAAAACTGCAGATGCTGGTTTAAATCGAAGGTAGACACAAAATGCTGGAGTAACTCAGCGGGGCAGGCAGCATCTCTAGGGAGAAGGAATGGGTGACTTTTCGGGTCGAGACCCTTCTTCAGAGTGACGGGTCTCGACCCAAAACATCACCCTTTCCTTCTCTCCAGAGATTTTGCCTGGCCCTGTTGAGTTGCCCCAGCATTTTGAGTCTACCTGTATCGTTCTATGTTGCCTGACCCACTAAGTTGTCCGGGGCGCGCAGTGGGGCAGCAGTAGAGTTGCTGCCTTGCAGCGCCAGAGACCCAGGTTCGATCCTATCTACTACGGATGCTGTCTATATGGAATTCTCACTGTAACCACGTGGGTTTTCTCTGGTTTCCTCCTACACTCCAAATAAGTGGGGGTTTGTAGGTTAATTGGCTTCGGTAAAATTGTAAATTGTTCCTAGTGTGTAAGATAGTGCTAGTGTACGGGGGTCGCTGGTCGACGCGGACCCAGTGGTCCGACGGGGCACTTTTTGCGCTGTATCCCAAGTCCGAAGAGTTCCTCCAACACTTTGTGTTTTTGCTCAAGATTCTGGCGTCTGCAGTTCCTTACCTCTAATGACGACTTCTCTCTCTACTTTTCCTTCAGTTCTGAAAGGGAAGAAGCTGAGCCTACCAGCTTAAGTGCCAAAGATCAGCCGAGCTTCTGTCGTTGGTCATCTCCGTGCAAAGAAAGCATTACCACAAACCAAGAGCGTAAGATGCCTAAAGCAGAGAGCGGCGGCAGACACGGGGAAACACACCTTTAACGTCAGCGGCGGTCCTGTCCTACACCGGACCACAAACATCAGTTTTCTGTTTTATGCATCTTGCCTTTTTTATTACAATGTAAAAATATATTTTCTACAAAAATATGTGCTGAAAGGATGAATTACTTGCAGTGGTTTAAAATAAAATCTTGGGAGGCTGGGTCTGGAAACGCATTGCGTGTTTCCAATGAGGATTAAGTGCTAATTGTTTGGAGAAAAAATAATTGAAAATGACTGACACATGAATCAATTTGCAAACACGGTCAGTATGACTAAACTGGTCAGTATGTTTCCAACCACTTGCTGTATTTATTTGAATTTGCCAAAAAAAAAAATCTCTTTGAAACTTGTTGATTCTTCTCTCTCCTCCCCCCCCCCCCCCCCCCCCCCCCCAAGCTTCCACTTTCTGCTTGTACCCAGCATTCAAACACTAGTCTCGAGGCTGATATAACAAATTCGACCCCGTCATCTGTCTGACGAGGTTTCCTTTAGTCAATCAGTGGTTAAACCACCTTCAGAAGGATTGTAAAAGTTCTGCCATTTGGCGTATGTTCACACAGAACGTGAATAAAAGATCAGTAAACCTAACTACATTGGATGTGCATATTACTGATTGGAAAGTGGTTTGGACAGCATAATGTTAAGTATTCAAGGGACCATATGGCTTTGAGTTTGATCTTGGGATTTTTATTTTGTTGAACAAATCACCTAGAATTGATGACCTCGACCACCACTTAATACTTTTGAAACATTTGAGAGGGTTATCTTGTAGTTTTTTTACACTGAGCTGTTGCATGATATCTTGTGATACTGCCCAATAAACATTTTATGAAAACCTTTCCCTTGCACATCATTTGTCTACGATTCATCTCAACGTAGCTAGCAAAGTTGTGAGCTTCTAGAAGAATTGGGAAGTCCCGACTCAAAATGTCACCTGTCCATGTTCTCCAGAGATGCTGCCTGACCCGCTGAGTTACTCCAGCACTTTGCGTCTTTTGTTATAAACCAGCATCTTCCGTCTCTGTTTTTAAATAGAACTAGTGCGAACAGGTGATCGATGATCGGTGTGGGCCAAAGGGCAGGTTTCCAAGCTGTAATCTCAAAATATACCGGTAGTTGCTTTATGGGAAGGAATTTTATTGCCAACCTAAAGATCTCTTTCATCCCTCCCCCCCCCCCCCCCCCCCCTTGCTTACGCTGGGAGACTGCAAGTGTTTGAATCTCTTTGTCTCTACCTCATTCAAAAATTTACACCACTGATGTTGTAGTGAGGCTTTATACAGTAGTGCTAGAAGTTATAGGCTTTTGAATCTATTCATATAACACAAAATACAATAAATTTTAAAACAAGGTCTCCTCGATCAAAAACATGACAAAACCATTTTTGTCATTTACCTATATATTTAAATTTGGTACAGTCACTTCATTTTATCTTCTATTTTCCTTGGCAGTGTCCATTCATGCTACCTTGTTTGTAATGGTAATCATTGTAAAGTTTGAGTGCAGATATTAAGCAACTCTCAGTTCTTGGTGTTCTATTTTTAATTTGTTTGAATGGATTTTCGTTCAGTAAATTCCCGAAGAGTTTTGTGATGTTCACGTATGGTTCGGCTGCACATAATTTAAGTTTTATTTTCAGTCTCCGTGTGATTCTTGCTTTAATGGCTGATGCTTATTTAGGACCATGCTGAATTTCTGCTTATCCATTTGAATGGATGATCAGTCTGAAGAAGGGTCTCGACCTGAAATGTTGTCAGTCCATTCCATCCACAGATGCTGCCTGACAAGTTCCTCCAATACTTTGTTTTCACTCAAAATTCCAGCATCTGCAGTTCATGCGTCTCTGTTCAAATGAACGAGTGACTTCAAATAGTATGCCAAAAATCCCAAAATGGAAGAATAAACTTCTTGCCAGATTTATTGATAATTACAACTTTTAATTGGGTAACACTCGATGGACTAACTTGCTTTGTAACATGAAAAGAAGTTGGACAGTACTTTAGTCTCGGAGTGAACCAAACGGTACATTAGGGTCTGAAGAAGGGTTCCAACCTGAAATGTGAATTTATTCTCCAGAGATGCTCCCTATTCCGACATTTTGTATCTATCTTTGGTATAAACCAACATCTGCTGGTATCTAAATGGGTGGCACGGTGGCAGAGCGGTAGAGACCCGCGTATGATCCTGACTACGGGTGCTGTCTGTATGGCGTTTGTACGTTCTCCCTGTGACCCTGTGGGTTTTCTCCAGGTGCCCCAGTTTCCTCCCACATTCCAAAGACGTACAGGTTTGTAAGTTAATTGGCTTAGGTAAAATTGTAATTTGTCCCTAGTGTAGGATAGTGCTGACAAATGGGTTGTTTGCTGGTCGGCGTGGACTCAGTGGGCCAAAGGGCCTGTTTCAGCGTCATGTCTCAAATCTAAAATCGTAACATGATTTCACCACACACCCACACCCTCCCTTTACCCCTCCCAGTTCTTCCTCCACACCACACCACCCCCCCTTCCCCACACCACCCCCCCTTCCCCACACCACCCCCCCTTCCCCACACCACCCCCCCTTCCCCACACCACCCCCCTCCCCACACCATGGTGGAATATTACATTGAGGAATGGGTTGCATTGGGGTACCAGGCCTCCCGTGTGACTGGGACCCAACGGGTCCCACTTAGCAGGGCTGCCAACATTGGGTGAGAGTTGGGAGTGAGAAATTGCGAGAGACCAGGCCCGAGGGAGTGTAGCGACGGGGGGGGGGAAGGGGTGGTCTCTCCTCCTACCATTGGTATGGAGCTCTTGCATTTTTCAGCTTGAAATTGTGCAATCTGGTGCATACTGTAGCGAGTCTTTTAGCTTCCACTTGAATGCAATATTTATGCTTTAAATTGGATTAGCTATGAATAAGGTTAGGCTAAATTACATTCCTAATTACATTCCACAGTAGAGCCAAGCTCTGATCAACAGGTGCAGCACATGAATGATCTTGGTGTATTCATGTATGGAAATCAGATTATAATCAAGCCCTTGGCCCATGTTGACTAACCTAGGTCTCACTGCTCACCTGGTACTACTCCTGACCCTGAATCCAGTTGCATACCTTCTCTCATTCCTGACCCTGAGTCCAGCCTTACACGTTGGGACTTTTGCTAATCCTCTCATCCCCGGATCTGGGGCCGCTCCTTCCCTATGGTGACTGCATGTTCTAGGGCAGTAGTTCTTAACCTTTTTGGCACCAGTACGCACATACGCGAACAAAATACTGTATGTGGTATGTACCTTTGTTAGGTTCCTAAACATGGGCTGAACAAATTGATGTGTTATTTGTGTCCCCTTCATGACCCCCCGGCAAAGCCCCAAACGACCCCCATAGGGGGTCACAACCCCTAGGTTAAGAACCACTGTTCTAGGGCAAGCATTCCCAACCTGGGGAAAATTTACCCCCTGGGGTAAATTTGTTGATTTTGGATTTGTACATATTTTTTCTCATTTACTAACTGTTTGGTTCTGGTATACCGGAAGTTGCCTGGGGTAAATGAGACAAAAAAGGTTGGGAACCCCTGTTCTAGGGTGTGGCGTTTGTTAGACTACTGCGTTTGCCTTCACATCGTGCGTTCACATAAAGGATGTGTGAACATCCTCCCTATTCTTGACTTTACAATTATGCCTGATGACTCCAGAAGGATACATTTCCCTTAACTAAGTGGTAACAAAGCCAGGAGCTGTGTCGATCTTTAAAACAAAGTATAATTTTTGGCCACCTTACCATTGTCCTGTGGTGTGTTGTATCAAGTTTAGTTCAGATTGATGGTATATTTTACAAGTTATTCACATTTTAAACTTTACAAAACCACTTTGACAAAAATCTCTTCCATCTGCACTGGCCGTTAGCAGCATATGACATCACCATGGGATCTAATTTACATTAACTGCCCGTTAGCAGTGTTCCACCCCACAATTACATCACAGGGCTCGAAATTAGCGGTTGCCCGGGTGCCAATGACCACCCAAAGTGCCGCTGGGCAACCTAAACGGCGACTCATTTTGCCCGGCTTGGTAAGCAAATACTGGTTTAGACACAAAAAACTGAAGTAACTCCGCGGGTCAGGCAGGATCTCTGGAGAATAGGAGCGTGACGTTTCGTGTCGACGGCGGCGGCTGTATTCCTCTAGTATCTTTGATTGCGCTTCAAAGATACCAGGTGCGTGGTGACGAAGGGACGGGCCACGAACAGCGGCAGCAGCGGCCGTGACTGCGATAGCGGCTCTACCGCTTCCTCCTCCTGCACCCTGCCCGGCAGAAGGAGACCTCTCCCTCCCTCCCTGCTCCTCCCGGCCTCGGCATGCGAGAGAGATTGTTTTGAAAGCGCAGTTTGTGGATTTGCAGCTGTATATTTTGATTTGCAGGCAGCTGCCGCTATCGCCCTGATAATGGCCGCTACCTGCAAACCCGTTAACAGCGCTTTCAATATCCCTCTCGCATGCCGGGAGAGAGAGGGAGGGAGGGGGGAGGTCTCCTTCTGCCGTCTGAAGCAGCTGCACCAAAGATCCTATACTAGGATCATTGAGGTGCATCACTCGTCCCCCCACCTACCTGTCAGCTGGCGGAGGAGGGGAGGCGGTGGCGACGAGTTCCCAACCGCCTCCCCCTTTGGCGGCAGCACTTTGGCGTTGGACAGGGACGGCCAAGGCAGCGGGGCGATGTCGTCCGAGGAGTGCTGACCTTCCTTCCTCCCCACCTCCTCTGCCCCCTCCCCCCCCCCCCCCCTCGCACGCCTACCTCCACCCCTCTTATCCTGGGACCCCTCCTCTCCATCCCGCACTGATCCCCATTCCCTCCTCTATTCAGTCCTCACTGACGACCCCTGTGCTCCCCTCCCCATCTACCCCCCCCCAATCTATTCATCACCCTACACACCTCGCATTGGTTCTCCTGCCACCCCCCCCCCCCATCCATTCTACACTGGTCCCCCAATTCATCCCATACTGACCCCCCTTCCCATCCATCCTGCACTCCCCCCCCCCCCATTCATACCGCACTGTACCACCCATCCATCCCGTACTGACCCACCTTCCATTTACCCTGCACCAAACCCCCCATCCATCCTGTAGTGAACTACCCATTCATCTTTTACTGATCCCCCTTCATCCTGTACTGATCCCCTCATTCATCCCGTACTGATCCCCCATTCATCCTATACTGATCTTCCATTCATTCTGCAAAGACCCTCCGATCCACGCTGTCCTGACCCCCTCCCCATTCATCCTGTACTGATCCCCCCCCCATCCATCCTGTACTGATCCCCCCATTCAAGAAGAATGGGGGGAACAGTCTGAAGACTCGATGGATCAGGCAGCATCTCTGGAGATCATGGATACGTGATGTTTTGGGTCAAATCCCTTCTTCAGACTACTTGTAGTTGGGAGGAGAAAGCTGGAAGAGAGTGGGGCAAAGTCTGGCAAGTGTTAGTGGAAGACACAAAGTGCTGGAGTAACTCAGTGGGTTAGGCAACAACTCTGGAGAACATGGATAGGTGTTGTTTCGGGTCGGGACCTGTAGGGCCACCTCTCCATGTTCTCCAGCGATGCCTGATCCCCTGAGTTACTCCAGCACTGTGGTGTCTTCATTTGCAAACTAGCATCTGCACTTCCTCGTTTTCAAATGATAGGTTGATACAGGTAAAGAGGCAAATGGTTGGACAAGGTGAAAAGACAAAAAGTGTGGGATATGTCTCTGAAATTGTAACCTGCCAAAAGTATTTTATTGTCCTGTGTCCCAGGCAGAACAATGAAATTCTTACTTGCAGCAGAACAATGGAATATGTAAATATGGTACACTGTAAACAATATAATAAACAAAAAATGTTCAATGGGTAGACACACATACATACACATAACAAGAAACAATAATAGTGCAATAATATGATTCTTAAGAAGTGTTTTATTCAATAAAAAAGCTTGAGATTTTTTTCTGCACCTATACTCATGCAGGCAAACAGACTGTAGTAATATAATGACAGGGAACAGTTACATGGTGCAATTCTTACACGTGTGTGTAGACCAATTCTATAAATGCCACGTATGTTGCATTACTCTGTTCAAAGAAAAAAGGGAACTTTATAGTGTCAGCAAGTCCCAGCATGTTGATTGGTCCCTGGAATGTGTGGGATGTCTATGCGGACAGACTGGACTTGTATCCACTGCGTCTATCTTTGCATCATCAGCAAATGTAGCAACTTTGTGCATTCATCCATTTATACTCCTCTACTGACTGAGGAAATTCACCATGTCTCCAGTGACTCTTGCAAATTTCTGCAGATGCACCAAAGAAAGGTTTCATCACAGATTAATTTTGGAACAGCTTCACCCAAGACCGTGAGCAATTGCAGAGAGTTGTAGATGTAGCCCCACAGACCAGGCCCCCCCCCCCCCCCCCACCACCATCGACTCCATCTACCCTTCTTTGGGAAAGCAGCCAACATAAAAACCTGTCCCACCCTAGTCGTTCCTCCTCCCTGCTCCCATCTGGAGGAACCTTGAAACCGCACACCGCCAGACTCTGGAACAGCTTCTTCTCCTCTGTTATCAGGCTTCTGAACAGTCTTTCCATAAGCTAGGATACTGTCCGATTCACCTCTACCCTATTACAGACATTGGACTTTGTCTCTGCTACTGACGCGCTACAAAGCTGAGAACAATAGACAATAGGTGCAGGAGTAGGCCATTCAGCCCTTCGAGCCAGCACCGCAATTCAATGTGATCATAGCTGATCATCCCCAATCAGTACCCCGTTCCTGCCTTCTCCCCATATCCCCTGACTCCGCTATTTTTAATCTCTATCTCCCTATCTAGCTCTCTCTTGAAAGCATCCAGAGAACCTGCCTCCATTGCCCTCTGAGGCAGAGATTTCCACAGACTCACCAATCTCTGTGAGAAAAAGTGTTTCCTCGTCTCCATTCTAAATGGCTTATTCCTTAATCTTAAACTGTGGCCCCTGGTTCTGGACTCCCCCAACATTGGGAACATGTTTCCTGTCTCTAGCGTGTCCAAACCCTTAACAATCTTATATGTTTCAATGAGATCTCCTCTCATCCTTCTAAACTCCAGAGTGTAAAAGCCCAGCTGCTCCATTCTCTCAGCATATGACAGTCCTGCCATCCAGGGAATTAACCTTGTAAACCTACACTGCACTCCCTCAATAGCAAGAATGTCCTTCCTCAAATTAGGGGACCAAAACTGCACACAATACTCCAGGTGTGGTCTCACTAGGGCGCTGTACAACCGCAATATTCTGCACTCTGTATATTTCCCTTAGTTCTACCTATTGTACTTGAATTGCATTGTATCTATGTATGGTATATCTGATCTATGTGGATGCATGCTAGAGAAAACTTTCACTGTTCCTTGGCACATGTGACAATAATAAACCCAAACCTAAATATCAATTGTAAAAAGCTGTGATTCCAATACAAATCCCTGTGGTTCACTGATTATTATACCCTGCAAACCAGCAAAAGACCCATGTGTGCCTACTCTACATTAGCTAGAGGACAGTCTTCCATCTACATTGATATGCCACGTCCTACACCACCTTTTGGATGTCTTGAGGAAAACTCCAGAACTTGAGTTCATAATAGCTCATATTTATTATTCAAATGTTCAAGATTTGGAGTATTGTCATCCCATTATAGGAAGGGATGTGGGGGCTTTGGAGAGGGTGCAGAGGAGGTTTACCAGAATGCTCCCTGGATTAGAGGATTTCAGCTACAAGGAGAGATTGGATAAACTTGGATTATTTTCTCTGGAACCTCGGAGGTTGAGGGGAGACTTGATAGAAGTATATCAAATTATCGAAGGCACAGATCGTTGTTTAAGAAGGAACTGCAGATGCTGGAAAATCGAAGGAAGACAAAAATGTTGGAGAAACTCAATGGGTGAGCCAGCATCTATGGAGCGAAGGGAATAGGCAACGTTTCGGTCTCGACCCGGGACGTTGCCTATTTCCTTCGCTCCGTAGATCCTGCCTCAGAGACATAGATAGGATCGGCAGTCAGAACCTTTTCCCCAGGGTGGAAATGCCCAACAATAAAGGGCATAGCTATAAGGAGGAAGAGATAAAGTTTCATTGAGATGTGCAGGCCAATTTATTTTCCACAGAGAATGCTGGGGGCCTGGAATGCACTTCCAGGGGGTGTTGGTGGAGGTTGGCTTCTTAGCAAGGCACATGGAAATGTGAGGAATAGGGGGATATGGATCATGTCCAGGGAGATGAGACCAGTTTAATTTGACAAAATGTTCCTACGTTGCACTGCCCCGTGTTCTAACATCTGATTATGATTCTCATTCCTATCGTGGGATCTGGTTGCTCTGATTCCTATATGACAGCAGTAACAAATTATGTTTTAAAGTAGATTATAGATCCTGCTCAGTCCTTTAATGTGGCTGGAATTTTAAGCATTAATGTGGTTCCATTTTAAGCATACGTCCAGGAATAGTTATTTAGCAACTTAAGACTGACACGACCCAAAGATGATATGATCGCTGTGCATGGGGTGGGGAGAGAGGGTGGGGCGAGTGTCGGGGCGGAACGTTTGTGCGGGGCGGCGGTGTCCGGGGGGAGGGGCGGGAGCGCTGTGCGGTGATGGCGGCGCCTCCTCCCCGCTGTGGTCGCGCTGCTGCCGGGTGACGGGCGGCGAGATGCCGGCGCTGGTGGCGTTCGGGAGGCGCTGGTCCCTGGCCGGGGACGACCTGGTCTTTCCCGGGGCCTTCGAGCTGCTGCTGCGGGTCGTGTGGTGAGAGCGGGCTCGCCCTCCTTCCCCCCCCCTGTACTCCCCCCCCCCTGTACTCCCCCCCCCTGTACTCCCCCCCCCCCCTGTACTCCCCCCCCCCCCTGTACTCCCCCCCCCCCTGTACTCCCCCCTCCTCCCCCCCCCTGTACTCTCCCCCCCCCGTACTCCCCCCCCCTGTACTCCCCCCCCCCCCTGTACTCCCCCCCCCCCCTGTACTCCCCCCCCCCCTGTACTCCCCCCTCCTCCCCCCCCCTGTACTCTCCCCCCCCTGTACTCCCCCCCCCTGTACTCCCCCCCCCCCCTGTACTCCCCCCCCCTGTACTCCCCCCCCCCTGTACTCCCCCCCCCCCCCTGTACTCCCCCCCCCCTGTACTCCCCCCCCCCTGTACTCCCCCCCCCCCTGTACTCCCCCCCCCCTGTACTCCCCCCCCCCTGTACTCCCCCCCCCCTGTACTCCCCCCCCCTGTACTCCCCCCCCCCTGTACTCCCCCCTCCTCCCCCCCCCTGTACTCTCCCCCCCCCGTACTCCCCCCCCCGTACTCCCCCCCCCTGTACTCCCCCCCCCCTGTACTCCCCCCCCCTGTACTCCCCCCCCCCTGTACTCCCCCCCCCCTGTACTCCCCCCCCCCCTGTACTCCCCCCCCCCTGTACTCCCCCCCCCCTGTACTCCCCCCCCCCTGTACTCCCCCCTCCTCCCCCCCCCTGTACTCTCCCCCCCCCGTACTCCCCCCCCCGTACTCCCCCCCCCTGTACTCCCCCCCCCCTGTACTCCCCCCCCCCCTGTACTCCCCCCCCCCCTGTACTCCCCCCCCCCTGTACTCCCCCCCCCCTGTACTCCCCCCTCCTCCCCCCCCCTGTACTCTCCCCCCCCCGTACTCCCCCCCCCGTACTCCCCCCCCCTGTACTCCCCCCCCCCTGTACTCCCCCCCCCCTGTACTCCCCCCCCCCTGTACTCCCCCCCCCCTGTACTCCCCCCTCCTCCCCCCCCCTGTACTCTCCCCCCCCCGTACTCCCCCCCCCGTACTCCCCCCCCCTGTACTCCCCCCCCCTGTACTCCCCCCCCCCCCTGTACTCCCCCCCCCCCGTACTCCCCCCCCCCCGTACTCCCCCCCCCCCCGTACTCCCCCCCCTGTACTCCCCCCCCCCTGTACTCCCCCCCCCCTGTACTCCCCCCCCCTGTACTCCCCCCTCCTGTACTCCCCCCCCCCTGTACTCTCCCCCCCCGTACTCCCCCCCCCGTACTCTCCCCCCCCGTACTCCCCCCCCCCTGTACTCCCCCCCCCCCCCTGTACTCTCCCCCCCTGTACTCTCCCCCCCCGTACTCCCCCCCCCGTACTCCCCCCCCTGTACTCCCCCCCCCCCTGTACTCCCCCCCCCCCTGTACTCCCCCCCCCCCCCTGTACTCCCCCCTCCTGTACTCCTCCCCCCCCCCTGTACTCCCCCCCCCCTGTACTCCCCCCCCCCCTGTACTCCCCCCTCCTCCCCCCCCTGTACTCACCCCCCCTGTACTCACCCCCCTGTACTCACCCCCCCCGTACTCCCCCCCCCTGTACTCCCCCCTCCTGTACCCCCCCCTCTACTCCCCCCCGCCTGTACTCCCCCCCCCCTCTACTCCCCCCCCCCTGTACTCCCCCCTCCTCCCCCCCCTGTACTCACCCCCCCTGTACTCACCCCCCCCTGTACTCACCCCCCCTGTACTCACCCCCCCTGTACTCACCCCCCTGTACTCCCCCCCCCCTGTACTCCCCCCTGTACTCCCCCCTCCCCCCCCCCTGTACTCCCCCCCCCCCCCCTGTACTCCCCCCCCCCCTGTACTCCCCCCCCCCCTGTACTCCCCCCCCCCTGTACTCCCCCCCCCCTGTACTCCCCCCCCTGTACTCCCCCCCTGTACTCCCCCCCCTGTACTCCCCCCCCTGTACTCACCCCCCCTGTACTCACCCCCCCTGTACTCACCCCCCCTGTACTCACCCCCCCTGTACTCACCCCCCCTGTACTCCCCCCCCTGTACTCCCCCCCCTGTACTCCCCCCCCTATACACCCCCCCCCTGTACTCCCCCCTCCTGTACTCCCCCCTCCCCCCCCCCTGTACTCCCCCCCCTGTACTCCCCCCCCCCCCCTGTACTCCCCCCCCCCTGTACTCCCCCCCCCCGTACTCCCCCCCCCTGTACTCCCCCCCCTGTACTCCCCCCCCCTGTACTCCCCCCCCCCTGTACTCCCCCCCCCCCTGTACTCCCCCCCCCCCCTGTACTCCCCCCCCCTGTACTCCCCCCCCCTGTACTCCCCCCCCTGTACTCCCCCCCCTGTACTCCCCCCCCCCCGTACTCCCCCCCCCCTGTACTCCCCCCCCCTGTACTCCCCCCCCCCCGTACTCCCCCCCCTGTACTCCCCCCCCCTGTACTCCCCCTCCTGTACCTCCCCCCCCTATACACCCCCCCTGTACTCCCCCCCCTGTACTCCCCCCCCTGTACTCCCCCCCCCTGTACTCCCCCCCCCCTGTACTCCCCCCCCCTGTACTCCCCCCCCCCTGTACTCCCCCCCCCCTGTACTCCCCCCCCCCCTGTACTCCCCCCCCCCCTGTACTCCCCCCCCTGTACTCCCCCCCCTGTACTCCCCCCCCTGTACTCCCCCCCCCCCCTGTACTCCCCCCCCCCCTGTACTCCCCCCCCCTGTACTCCCCCCCCCTGTACTCCCCCCCCCTGTACTCCCCCCCCTGTACTCCCCCCCCTGTACTCCCCCCCCCTGTACTCCCCCCCCCCTGTACTCCCCCCCCCCTGTACTCCCCCCCCTGTACTCCCCCCCCCTGTACTCCCCCCCCCTGTACTCCCCCCCCTGTACTCCCCCCCCCCTGTACTCCCCCCCCCCCTGTACTCCCCCCCCCTGTACTCCCCCCCTGTACTCCCCCCCTGTACTCCCCCCCCTGTACTCCCCCCCCTGTACTCCCCCCCCCCTGTACTCCCCCCCCCCTGTACTCCCCCCCCCTGTACTCCCCCCCCTGTACTCCCCCGCCCCCTGTACTCCCCCGCCCCCTGTACTCCCCCCCCCCTGTACTCCCCCCCCCCCCTGTACTCCCCCCTCCCTGTACTCCCCCCTCCTGTACTCCCCCCTCCTCCCCCTCCTGTACTCCCCGACCCCCCCCCCTCCTCCCCCCCCTGTACTCCCCCCTCCTGTACTCCCCCCTCCTCCCCCCCCCCTGTACTCCCCCCTCCTCCCCCCCCCCCGTACTCCCCAACCCCCCCCCTCTGTACCCACAGACATCCTCTCTCTGCCCCGTCTCCGCTACCCTTAATACTCCTCAACCTCACCCTCAACCCTCCCCTGTACCGCGGTTACACCTGCTGATCGTGTGGTGAGAGCGGGGCAGCCCACGGCTCTCATACACCCTGACACACTCCCCTCTGTACTCCCCGACCTCTCCCATGCCTCCCCTGTACCCCAAATACACCTGCGGGCCGTACAGTGGGAGCAGGTCGGCTCGTGTATCCTCTGTTCCCGCGAACGCCCTCTGTGCCCCTTCCCTGTACCTCAAATATCTCCCTCAGTACCCCCCTCCCCTCAGATACTCCTGAGCCGCACGACCTTCCCCTGATCCTCTATCCTGTACCGCAAATACTCGTGTGGTGGGAGTGTGGTGGCCCATGTACGGCTAACACTCCACACCCCCCCCCCCCCCCCCCAACTTCCTCCTGAACTCCCTGCCGCTCCCCCCAAATACCCCTGTAGGTCATGTGGTGAGAACGGGGCGGCTTCTGTACCCCAAATACCCTCTGAACTCTGCGATCCTCCCCGCCCCCCCCCCCCCCCGGTCTGAACCACCACCCCTCACCCCAAATACCCCTGCGGGTCTTGTGGTGAGGGTGAGGTGGCCCCGAACCCCAGATACCTCCCCCCACCCCCCTGTATCCCCTCCCCCCTCCCCTGTAACCCAGCGTGGGGGAGGTGTAGGTTGTGTTAGCGGGGAACGCGGGTGTTCAGAGCAAGATTTCACTCAGATGCTGAGGGTTGTTGCTGATAACGCGGGTTAGATTCTGATGCGCCTTTAATCTTTGGAGCAGAAGTGTGCTTTAATTGTGAAGATAGACATGATATGCTGAAGTAACTCAGCGGGTCAGGCAGCATCTCTGGAGAAAATGAGTAAGTGATGTTTCGGGTCCAGACCCTTTTTCAGACAGCTTTAATTGTGACAACTGTCTTTCCCCATGACTGTGAGACCTGGACCTTTCTTCCCCACAATGGAGGTGGAGTTTATTTACTCGTGAGGTTACGGGTCGGGTTTGAACTGGCCATTTTTGGATTAGTTGTGTGTAGCTGGGCCTCATTAATGGATAACTATTTCACACTGGTTCAATGGTTCTTTATTATCATGTGCAAACGTACAGTAAACTTATTTTCTTACATCCAGCGATATATTGCCATGCTTAAACACAATCCCCAATACAGAAATCATCCATTGATCCCGAATGCAAGAGGCGACAGGTTTTGGCAGCATTTTCAAAGTCCAGCCCCGTTCTAGTTCTTAGGAGCGGTGCCCAATTCAGGCGAGTCCCAGGCTGCTCCAGGGCCTTCAGCCATTGCCTTCCTTAGACGTGTGGATCGGCCAGCGAACCCACATCCCTCTGCTCACAACTGACTTTGTATATATTGCAAAATGGTGGGTGTGCAGGAAGCGATTTAGAAATGTCGTCCCCAGTAATAGATTTCAGAGCTGTTCTGGCAGATTGGAATGCAGCAAACCTGACAAATGTGAGGAGTTGCTCTTTGCAATGTCAAGTCAAGATAGGACTTGCACGGCATCTGGCAGAGTCATGGAGAGTGCTGCAGAACAGAGATGTGGGAGTGCAGGTGCACGGTTCCCCTAAGGTGGAAAGTCGAGTGGACAGGGTGGTGAAGAAGGCGTTTGGCGTGCTTGTCTTCAAGGGAAGGGTACCGAGTACAAAAGGTGGGGACATCATAATGCAGCTATACAAGTTGTTAGTGAGACCACACACGGAGTACTGTGCGCAGTGGTGGCCCCCCAGCTATAGGAAGGATTTCATTAAATTGGAAAGAAGAGATTCACCAGTATATTAGCAGGTCATGAAAGTATTAGTAATGGGCTTGTCCCACTTAGGCGATTGCAGGAGACTATGCAGTCGCCACATTGTCGCGGGGTGGTTGCCGGGGAGTCGCCTTCATGGGGGTGAGGAGTTCCCGCATTCTGGGAACTAGTCGCGGCCTCATTATGGTCGCCGTGAGTTTTTCCAACATGTTGAAAAATTAGCAGTGACTAGAATGAACCCGGCATGGAGAGTAGCGAGAATGCTCGAGCCGTAGGTGGGTCGCCAGGAGGTCGAAGGTTCTCGGTTTTCGTAGGTGTAGCCGGTGCTGACCAGTGAATTTAATTGCTCATTGGGAAATAAAAAGGTAAGCGGTAGTTTTCAGAACCAAGGGTACGATAAACGTCCGCCGAGCTTCACAGCCGTGTTTCTCTGGCTTCTTAAAAATTGTCTCCACTCCTTCTCCCCCCTCTCCCCCCCCTCTTTTAAAGGACTTACCGTACACTGTGCTTTAGCCGTCTTAATTACAGCGCCAACCTTTCTGTCCATCGCTGTGTGTGTCTGTATCACCTTGGCTTTGCACCGTGTGAATTTTTTAGACCGGGCAAGCGGAGGGGAGCGTTGTCTAAAAAATTCACAAGAGCTGGTGAAGGAAGCGATGTGTTTGTGTTCCACTCTGACAGTCGCCGTTCCAGTTGCCGGTTTTTCAGGCGACTGCCGGCAACTTGACAGTCGCCGCCGTCTGCTGAAAAATCGCCCAAGTGGGACAGGCCCATTATAGGGAGAGGCTGGATAGGCTGGGACATTTTTGTGTGGAGCGTAGGAGTCAGCTGAGGGGTGACCTTATCAAAGTGTACAAGATCATGAGGGGCATGGAGAAAGTGAACGCTCATAGGCCTCTAAAACTAGAGGGCACAGTCTTAAGGTGAGAGTGGGGAGATTTAGGAGGGACCTTGGGCAACTTATTCACTTAGAGGGAAGTCCGTATCTGGAACGAGCTGCCAGAGGAAGCTATAGAAGTGGATACAATCGTGACTTTTAACAGACATTTGGACACATGTATGGATAGGAAAGGTATAGAGAGATATGGGATGATCAGCCATGATCACATTGAATGGCAGTGCTGGCTCGAAGGGCCGAATGTCCTACTCCTGCGTCTATTGTCTATTGTCTATTGTCTAAACCACAGTCAAACGTTGAGAGTAGCCCAGAGGGATAGGCCATGGAACTTCTCCCACTCCACCAGTCAGTCCTGACCAGAAACATCACCCATCCAAAGATGCTGCCTAACCTGCTGAGTTACTCCGTCACTTTGTGTCTTTGTTTTATAAACCAGCATTTGCAGTTCCTTGTGTCCAATGTCCTTTTGTATTTTGTATTTTATTTCTTGCCGCTGTTACTTCTGGCCCCTTTCTCTCTGTTCGGATGTGTGTTGTTGGCAGGTTTAAAGGTGACGTGGTGACACTAAGAAGCTTCCCAAGCTGCTGCTGTGCTGGATGCTGGGTAACGTTATGCTCTGGTTTACAGGTGGATCGGGATCCTGGTGTTGTACCTGACCTACAGAGGGCAGCTTGACTGTAAACATGGAAGGATTCTCCCCAGCTATATTTTGGTCTTGATTGTTCTTCTGGCTGCCATCATTATTATCCTGTTTGTCATAGTATGCGTTAGTATGCAAGGTGAATGTTTGATCTATTTGCTCATTTATAGAATCACCATGGTTGAGGGTGACACGGTGGCGCAGCGGGTTGAACTGCTGTCTCACAGCGCCAGAGACCAGGGTTCAATTCTGACCTTGGGTTCTGTCTGTGTGTGGAATTTTGCATGTTCTCCCTGTGACCGCGTGGGTTTCCTCTGGGTGCTCTGGTTTCCTCCCACATCCCAAAGACGTGCGGGTTTGTAGGTTAATTGGCCTCTGTAAATTGGCCCTAGTGTATAGGGAGTGGATGAGAAAGTGGGATAACGTAGAACGTGTGAACTGCAAAATGTTTTTTAATATTTGGGTAATGGACACTGTATATTCACCATATCTAATCCCCTCATGATTTTATCTGCCCCTCAGCCTCCTGCGCTCCAAGGAATAAAGTCCTAGCCTGCCCAATCTCTCCATGTAGCTCAGGCTTTTTCACAGAGGGTGGTGGGTGTATGGAACACCTGCCAGAGGAGGTAGTTGAGGCAGGTACCATAACAACATTTAAAACTCACTTGAATAGGTAACGGATAGGAAAGATTTCGAGGGATATGGGCCAAACACAGGCATATGGACTAGCGTGGATGGGGCATTTTGGTCAGCATGGACAAGTTGGGCCGAAGGGCCTGTTTCCAGCAATATGATTGTGAATATGGAAGTAAAATTGAAAAAAAGAACTGAAGATGCTGGTTTATACCAAAGATAGACACAAAGTGCTAGAGTAACTCAGCAGGTCAGGCAGCATCTCCGGAGAATATGGATAGGTAAAGTTTCGGGCTGGGACCCTTCTTTTGACCCAACCTGAAACGTCACTTATCCCTTTTCTCTGGAGATGCTGCCTGACTCGCTGAGTTACCACAGCACTTTGTCTACCGTGGACACTGTTATTGTTTTTGCTGTTTTATTCATTTCATTGACACATTCCACCTGCAGGAACCATCACCAATCTCCGCCCTCGACGACATATCCCTGTTCTGATCTATGTCCGAACTGCTCTTTATATACCCGAGCTGGGCTGGGCTATCATGGGTGCTGTCTTGATCAATGATGAAACGCAGGGCTGTCCTGCCACCTTGATCACTACGATCTCTATCGCTGTCATTGCAAGGTAAGAACCTGCTTAAACTCGACCTAGAGTAGCACGCAAGTTGTTCAGCATTGATTTAAATTCCCGCCCATTGAGGGTGGTGCAGCGGTAGAGTTGCTGCCTTATAGCGCCAGACACCCGGGTTCAATCACGCTGTCTGTGTGGAGTTTGTACCTTCTCCCTGTGACCACGTGGGCTTTCTCCGTGTGCTCCAGTTTCCTCGCACACTCCAAAAGACGTGCACATTTTTAGGTTAATTGGCTCCTGTAATTTGTAAATTGCCCCTAGTGTGTAGGATAGTGATTATGTATGGGGTGATCGCTGGTCGGGATGGACCCAATGGGCCGAAGGGCCTGTTTCCATGCTGTGCCTCGAAAGACCAAAGTCTTGCACAGCCAGGCTGGCACGGTAGTATCATCTACAACATGCAAAGCAAATACGATTACATGGAATAGGACTTGATCCTTGGGTCCACAAGATACTGCAGATGCTGCAATGTTGAGCAAAACACAAAGTGCTGGAGTAACTTAATTGTCAGGCGGCATCAAGGGAGGGAATGGACAGGTGACCCTCACATTGGACACACAACATGGAAGCAGACCCTTTGGCCCACCGAGTCCTCGCTGAACATCCACTCCCTACATACCCGGGACAATTTACAGAGGCCAATTAACCCACAAATCCACAAGTCTTTGGGATGTAGGAGGAAACCAGAGCAGCCGGAGGAAACCCAAACGGTCACAGGGAAGATGTGCTAGCTCCATTCAGACAGCACCCGAAGTCAGGATTGAACCTGGGTCTTTGACGCTGTGAGGCAGCGACTTTACCCGCTGCCCCACTATGCCGCCCTGAGGCAGCCTGACCGACTGAGTTACTCAAACACCTTGATCCTTGGATCTGCTGACTCTGGGATTGGGGGACTCTGTGTAGACTGTCCAATGGTTTTAGGCTCCAGTGGAATTTAATCAAGGAATATTTTTGAGAAATGTCAATTTGTCACTAACCCCGGCAAATGTCTGCGTTTTGCAGTTGGATTTTCCTGCTGTTCACGGTGATCGCTGTCCTCGTTGTTTTCGACCCTCTGGGCAAACCCAAGCGGCCGGGGCCGTTGCCGGGAGGCGGTCGGGACTTGGAGAGCAGCGAGTCGGGGCAGCTGCTGTACACGGCCCGCTCGCTGGCTGCCCGCGTCTGGGAGTACAGGTTGAAGCTGCTCTGCTGCTGCATCGCCAGGGACGCTGACACCCAAACGGCCTTCACCCACATCGGACAGCTCTTCAGCACCTTCTTCATGGTCAGTCCCCAGCCTCTGGTGCAACATTATGCCCCCTCAGCTTCCTATTAAATCTCTCTCCTCCTTTAAACCACTGCCCTCTAATTCTATACTCCAGAACTCAATATATATGCAACTGGGGTTTTGGGGAGAAGGCAGGAAAATGGGGTTAAGAGGGAAAGCTAAATCAGCCGTAGACATGATGGGCGGAATGGCTTTATTCTGCTCCTAGAAATGATGCACTTGTTTTGATGGACAAGGGCTGACTAGGGATAGTCAGCACAGTTTTGTACGTGGGAGATGTGTCTCACAAATCTGAGTTTTTTTAAAGATGTGACAAAAATCTCTGCCTGGGCAGTGGAGGCCGGTTCTCTGGATGCTTTCAAGAGAGAGCTAGATAGGGCTCTTAAAAATGGTGGAGTCAGGGGATATGGGGAGAAGGCAGGAACCGGGTACTGATTGGGGATGATCACATTGAATGGCGGTGCTGGCTTGAAGGGCCTACTCCTGCACCTATTGTCTATTGTCTATTGTTTAAAAAGGTTGACGAGGGCAGAGCTGTAGACGTATATATGGATTTCAGCAAGGTATTTGACGTTTTGCATGATAGGCTGCTCTGAAAGGTTAGATCGCATGAGATCCAAGGAGAGGATGGAAGCAGAGGGTAATGACGGAAGGTTGTTTTTCGGACTGGAGGCCTGTGACTAGTGGTGTGCCTCAATGTTCGGTGCTGGGCCCATTGCTGTTTGCCATTGCTGTATATCAATGATTTGGACAAGAAGGTGCAAGGCATGATTAGCAAGTTTGCAGTTGACACTAAAATGGGTGGGATTGTAGATTATGAAGATGAGTTGCCAGAAATTGCAGCAAGATCTTGCTTATTTGGGCAGGTGGGCTGAGGAATGTTTAATGGGGTTTAATACTGAGAAGAGCGAGGTGCTGCATTTTGGGACGTCAAACCAGGGCAGGACCCACACAGTGAATGGCAGGACTCTGGGGAGTGTCGTAGAGTAGAGAGATCTAGGAATGCTGGTACATAGTTCCTTGAAAGTGGCGTCACAAGTAGATAGGGTGGTCAAGAAGGCTTTTGGCACATTGGCCTTCATCAGTATTGAAAAGTTGGGAGGTCAAGTTATAGTTGTACAAGACATTGGTGAGGCCACATTGCAAGGGGGAGGTATGCAGTTTATGACAAAAAGTCTGAAGAAGGCTTTCTGACCAAAACGTCATCTATCCATGTTCTCCAGAGATGCTGTCTGACCTGCTGAGTTACTCCATCACTTTGTGTCTTTCTTTTATATGATACAATATCATAGGTTTTGATATGAATCCAGTTGTTTCAGGGTCACCATTGTGGGCACTAGTCTTCATATAGGTTCCATGGCTATGATGCAAGTAGTTAAATAGAGCTTGTACATCAATGGCCCTTTGGTACTTGAGTTCATTATTGTCTTGTGTACCCAGGTGCAGTGAAAAGCTTTTAGTTGCATGCTACCCCGTCAGTGATAAGACTGCACATGATTACAATCGAGCCGTCCGTAGTGTACAGATACAGAATGTGGGGAATAGTGCAGGATAAAGTCCAGTAAAGTCCGATTAAAGATAATCTAAGGGTCTCCAATGAGGTAGATGGGAGTTCAGGACCGCTCTCTAGTTGGTGAGAGGATGGTTTAGTTGCATAATAACAGCTGGGAAGAAACTGTCCCTGAATCTGGAGATGTGCGTTTTCACACTTCTGTATCTCTTGCCTGATGGGAAAGGGGAGAAGAGGGAGTGGGCCGGGTGAGATTGGACCTTGATTATGTTGGTGGCCTTGCTGAGGCAGCGCAAGGTGTGGATGGAAATGAAGGAATGCTGTGACTGGATCTTGTTGTCATCTGTTCTCTCTCTTGTGTTCCTCTCGGTGGCGGTGGGCAGGACACTGACCTGGTCGCCGGTGACATTGCTGCAGGCCTCTCCCTCCTGCACTTGGAGCAGGACACGATCGAGCAGAGCCGGGAGCTGGACGACGAGGCTTGCCTGGACCCACAGCCAGCAGCCGCTGTAAGTTTACAGTCAAACATAAAAGCAGTCAGACGTCCCACCTCCACACGGGGTGAAAAACATGTATTTACAAATGTGGACGGTCTGGTTTTGGTTAGTTTTAGTTTAGCGATACAGCCTGGAAACAGGCCCTTCGGCCCACCGAGTCCACACTTACCATCCATCACCCGTTCACACTAGTTCTATGTTATTCCACTTTCTCATCCACTCCCCATACACAGAGGGCCAATTAACCCTCAAACATGCATGTCTTTGGGATGCGGGGGGGGGGGGGAAACTGGAGCACCCAGAGGAAACCCATGTGGTCACAGGGAGAGCGTGTAAGTTCCACACAGACAGCACCCGACATCTCTGGCGCCGAGAAGCAGCAGCTCTACCAGCTGCGCCACTATGGTTAAGAAAGTGGGATAATATGGAACTAGTGTGAACTCTGTGGACTGAAGGTCCTGTTTCCATGCGGTATTTCTAAAAGCTGTTAAAATAATTAAAGACTAAATTAGCTGGAGCAAAGGGCAAGATACAGGGAGCAGAGCGTAGTTCTCAGCATGGTGGTGCATCATGTTCATTCGTGTGTGTCTCAGCATGGCCTCATTGTTGTCCACAGGCGGAGGAGCTGGACGGGGATCTGGAGACAGCGGCTCACTACATGCGCTTTGCTGCTGCAGTCTACGGCTGGCCCCTCTACATCTTCAGTCACCCGCTGACTGGCCTCTGCAAGCTGAACTGTGGCTGCTGGTGGTGAGTCCCTGCTTGTAGAGTGAGACAGCACAGAGACAGGCCCTTCGGCTCAACCCGTCCATGACTACCAAGATGTCCCATCTACGCTAGTCCCACCTGCCCGATAGGGTTGAGGTATAAATATCAGTTTAGTTAGTTTAGTTTAGTTCAGCTTATGGTGGTGCGGTGAAACGCTTTTGTTGTGCGCTAACCAGTCAGCGGAAAGACATTACAATCAAACCCTCCACAGCATACAGATACAGAATAAAGGAATAACGTTTAGTACAAGTCCAGTAAAGTTTGATTAAAGATAGTCCAAGGGTCTCTAATTAGGTGGACGATAGCTCAGGACCGCTCTCTTGTTGGTGAGAGGACAGTCCAGTTGCCTGATAACAACTGGGAAGAAACTGTCTGAATCTGGAGATATGAGTTTCACACTTCTGTACCTCTTGCCCGATGGGAGAGGCGAGAACAGCGAGTGACCGGGGTGAGACTCATCCTTAAATATGCTGGTGGCCTTGCCAAGGAAGCATGAGGTGTAAATTGAGTCAATGGAAGGGAGGTTGGTTTGTGTGATGGTCTGGAACGTCCCTGCTCTGTCACACTCCCTTGGGAAAGCAACTGAGGTTTTTATTTTGAAAACAAAACACAAAGTGCTGGAGGAACCCGGCGGGTCAGGCAACATCTGTGGAGGGAAGGGCAGGTGACATTTCGAGCCGGAACTTTTCTCCAGACTGATTTTCCCCCAACCCGAAAAAGAATCCCGACCCAAAACCTCATCTGTCCATTCCCTCCACAGATGCTGCCTGACCCACTAAGTTCCTCCAGCACTTTGTGTTTTACTCAAGATTCCAGCGTATGCCTCTTTTTTTGTCTCTGAGGTGTTGATTTAATGTTTCTTTAAAACGAAGCAAGAATTACGACGATGTTGATAGGTCTCTAGAGACTGAACTATAGGGAGAGGTTTATCCGGCTGGGACTCTAGTCCATTGGAGTGCATGAGGATGAGGGGTGATCTTATAGAAATGTTTAAAATCGTGAGAGGAATAGATTGGGTAGACGCACAGTGTCTCTTGCACAGAGTAGGGGAATCAAGAACCAGAGGACCTAGCAATGTTAGGTTTATGGTGAAGTTGGAAAGATTTAATAGGAACCTTCACACAAAGGGTGGTGGGTGTATGGAATGAGCTGCCGGAGGAGGTGGTTGAGGCTGGTACTATTGCAACGTTTAAGAAACAATTAGACAGATAGATGGATAGGACAGGTTTAGAGGGATATGGGCCAAACGCAGGCAGGTGGGACACGTTGGTCAGTGTTGGCAAGTTTGGCCAAAGGGACTGTTTCCACACTGTATCACGATAACTCTGAGAAATAAAAAGGAACGGGGCATGTCTGGTGGAGGGAATGTCTCCAAATGAAGATAATATTGCTTACGTGGTACATATGTGTAAGCTGCTCTTGTGCCAAAAGGCTTTGCACAATGCCTGCCTGGGGGTGTGCGTGGAGATATTCAGTTAAAGCTTTTCTGAATGGAGCTGTTGAGAAATGCAGGATGTTGCAAAACATGATGTTACACAACGACTTGTCCAGAATTTCCAAGGATGCAGGTAGCCCTGGGAGGGGAGAGTTAAATTAAAATCTTGCCATTTCCCCAAGTCAAACCTAGCAGCCAAGTGAATCATGTAAACGTGCTTCTCCCTGCATCGAGTTTGTGTTAATTTAGTTGTCCCTTCAAGTATTGAACACATTATATCAGTTTGAGCCGAAAGGCCTGTCCCTGTGCTATGCAGTTTTATATTCTATATCAAAAAAATAAACTCAGCATATCTGTCACAAAATGGTCATTATATGCAATGTAAGACACAGGAAGGGTCCGTTCACACATCAAGCAAAGATAGATAAATAGTAAAGAAGGCACACGAGAACTTGTCCTCACAGCGGGGGCATTAGCAGGGAGATTATGGTACACAAAAGGGCACAAAGTGCTGGAGTAACTCAGTGGGTCAGACTACATCACTGGAGAACATGGATAGATGACGCTTCAGATCGAGGCACTTCTTCAGACCCGAAAGGTCACATATCCATGTTCACCAGAGATGCTGCCTGACCCACTTTGTGTCTTGTTTTTTTGCAAACCACTATCTGCAGTTTCTTGTTTCTAGGTTATCGTACAATATTGATTGTTTAGATTGGAACCTTGGTCAGCACAGGCTTGGTGGGCTGAAGGGCCTGTTTGTGCTGCACTGTGCTGCATAGGCCACAGAGGGAGCACGCTGTGCAGGTCACACCTGATGCTGGCCCTAACTATATATGTCAACATGGTTGAGGATGGGGCATCTTGGTTGGTGTCGACTAGTTGTGCCGAAGGGACAGTTATGTACGGTATGACTATGTGACGCTAATTGATTGAAAGATACAGCATGGCAACTGGCCCTTCAGCCCAATGGGTCTACACTGACCATCGGTCCCCTAATCACATTAGGGCCAATTAACCTTGAGGTACGTCCTTGAGGTGTGAATCAGGAGCGCCCGGAAGAAACCCACGTGATCACAGAGAGTAGCCGAGGTCAGGATTGAACCCAGGTCTCTGGAAGTGTCAGGCTGTTGTGCCACTGCAGCTTTTTGAAGGTTTTAATAAAGTCCCGCCTTGTGGCATCTTTGTGTGGGTGGGGGAAGGGGGCATGTGATTGGGGGGGGGGGGGGGGTGCCGAGTTCCCTGCCAGGGGGCGGGGAGGGGGAAAGGTGTGTGTGTTGGTTACAGTGATCCTGTGAACGCTGGGCTGCAGGCCCTGAGCTCCTCGTTGCATTTACTTCCCTCTGCAGCTGCAGAAGCCAAGCTCCCGATCCCCCCGAGGGTGGCGGCGACTGCCTGGAGTGCAACTTCAGCTCCATGCTCCAGACCACGGGGCTGCAACACCGCGACTTCATTCATGTCAGCCTGCACAATAAGGTAACGGCCCACAGAGGGAGCGAGAGAGCTCAGCGCTGCCCGGAAATGGGCAGGGAGGGCTCCAAGCTGATGAGGGGAATAGACACAGGGTCTTTTACCCAGAGAAAGGGAATCAAGAACGAGGGGGCATGGGTTTAAGGTGAGAGGGGAAAGAATTAGTAAGAACACGAGGGCAACCTGTTCACACAGGGGGTAGTGGGTATATGAGAGGAGCTGCCAGAAGAGGCATTTGAGGCTGAGGTAGTTAGGGGGCAGGGATTGGGAGCCGGAGATCAGAGGGGCAGGGGAGGGGCGGGAAGGGGGGGGGGGGAGAGGGGAGGTGGCGCAAGTTATAAAGTATCACATTTTATTTTTTCCCCATGATACAGATCTATGAAATTCCATTTTTTGTGGCACTGGATCACAAGATGGAGGCAGTGGTGGTGGCGGTGCGGGGAACACTCTCCCTGGAGGTGAGTCTCCCCGTGGCTTTTAAAGCTTCATTTGTGTAAAGAACAACAGGACTCGGATAGGCAACGTTTTGTTCCAGGATTCTTCTTCAGGCCGTGAAGAAGGACCCTGATTGGAAACGTCGCCCACCTATGTCCTGCAGAGGTTCTGCCTTACCCGCTGTGTTTCTCCAGCATTTTGTGACCTATCTTTGTAAAGCAGCACCTGCAGCAGCTTGTGTTGGAGGTGGCATTGTAGTGAGTGGGTGGTGTCTGGCCTCTGTGTATGTATTTGTTTATACACACACACACACACAAACACACACACACACACACACACACACACACACACACACACACGCACACGCACGTTAAAGAAGGAACTGGCAAATCGAGGGTACACACAATGCTGTCCAGTCACTCTGGTTGCCTCCTACATCCCAAAGACGTGCGGGTTTGTAGGTGCACTGCCCTCTGTGAATTGCCCCAAGTGTGTAGGGAGTGTGTGTAGGGAGTGAATGTGAAAGTGGGATAGCATAGAACTGGTGTGTGGACGGATGATGGCTGGTCGGCACGGATCTAAAGCAAAGTCTAAAAAGGTGTCAATAACAAGCCAGGGCACAACGGACAGAGGAGTGTGTTCCTGCTACAGCTCAAAGCTGCTCTAACGTTTGCTTCATCCCACAGGATGCTCTGACCGACTTGTGTGCAAACTGTGAGACGTTAAACATCAGAGGGGTGACGGGAGAATGTGTGGCACACACGGTAAGTTCTCCGCTCGATCTGTACTGACTATCCCACGAGAATGAAGTTGTCAAGCTGGAATTAAGTACACAGGTAGACAAGGTGGTTGAGAAGGCTTTTGGCACATTGGCCTTCTTCAGTCGGAGTAGTAAGTATTGATGTTGGGGCGTTATGTTGCAGTTTTGTAGAATACCTTGGTGAGGCCACATTTGGATATTGTGTTCAGTGGTCACCCTGTTATAGGAATGATGTTGTTAAGCTGGAAAGGACGCAGAGAAGATTTACAAGGCTGTTGCCTAATCTCGAGAACCTGAGCTATAGGGAGAAGTTGGGCAGGCTAGGACTTTATTCCTTGGGGTGCAGGAGGATGAGCGGTGATCATACCCAAGTGTATAAGATCAAGCAGAGGAACAGTTAGAGTAAATGAGTGCTTTACTGGAGGGAGAGCATGCAGAAGAGGTTTACCAGAATGTTGCTGGGGTTAGAGGGTACCAGCTATCAGGGGATGTTGGATCAGCTTTGATTGTTTTCTCTGGAACACCAGAGGTTGCGGGAGACTTGAGCGACGTATATAAAATTATGAGGCGCATTGATAGGGTGGACATTCAGAATCTTTTTCTCAGGTGGAAATGTCAAAGACTAAAGGGGATGGCTTTAAGATGAGAGGCGTAACATTTAAAGGGGATGTGCAGGGCAAGTCTTTTTTATTGCAGAGTGGTAGGTGCCAGGAACGAGCTGCCAGGGATTGTGGTGGAGGCAGATACTGTAGTGGTGTTTAAGAGGCTTTTAAATAGGCGCAGGGAATGGAGAGAAATGGGTCCTGGACAGGCAGAGGAGATTAGTTTAACTTGGCATCATGTTTGCCACGAGGGTAACCGGAGCACCCAGAGAAAACCCACGGGGTCACGGTGAGAACGTAGAAACTCCATACAGACAGCACCCGTTGTCAGGATGGAACCCTGGTCGGTCTCTGGCGCTGCAAGGCAGCAACACTCCGCCAGTCTGCAGCCCCGCGGTGCAGATATGACAAATGTTAGCATTGGCCGCTGCCAACTGGGGAGGGGCTGCTGTGGACCGGGGGAGGTGGGGAAAGGACCTCCAGGCAGGTTTGAGGCACCACAACAGCCTGATGCAAGACCCTGGAGGCCAGGCACCAACGACACAAGTTGGTCGTTGGTAACAGCAACACGCTCCCCAACCCAACGGCCAGAGGCAGCTTGACCTGTGGAGGCTGTGGGAGGGTCTGTGTCAAGGACAGGCCCAGGCAGCCACAGCAGGAGATGCGCCCGCAGGTGACATATTCCCCTCTCCAAACAGGATCACGTCAAAGCCACGCCATCATCTCCCGCAGATGGTGCTGCCAACTAACTCCTTTCAAGCTCGCCTTTTACTGAAGCTAGTCTTTTATCCTAAAAGTGATGAATTAAAATTGAATTCCCACTGCCATTGGCTGCCATTGTGGTGTATTGTACAACTATCTGCCGAGCAAAGATTGCCGAGTGTCTCAGTCGGGCGGTGTCTTGGAGGGTGAGAGGCAACATCCACACAGCAGGGGTCAGCAGAGAGCACTGGGAGGCTTCCATTAACTGGCGACACAAGGAACTGCAAATGCAGGGTGGAAAAGGCAAAGACCAGAGGGCACGGCTTTAAGGTGAGAGGGGGAAAGTTTAAAGGAGATGTGCCAGGCAAGGTTTTTTTTTACACACTGGGTGGTGGGTGTCTGTAATGCACTGCCAGGGGGGTGTGGTAGTGGAGACAGATAGGATAGTGGCGCTTAAGAGGGACATGGATCACGTGCAGGCAAAGATTAGATTTAACTTGGCACCATGTTTATTATGGACATTGCGGGCTAAAGGGCCTGTTCCTGTGCTGTCCTGTTTTATGTTCTGTATAGGCTCAGATTTAGAGGATGTTGGTAACAATTTCCTGGTTTCATGGTTCACCATCTCTCAGACTAGTTGAATGAATCAAATTCTAATTCCCAGAGCTTATGTCCGTGATCAGCAGCCCAGACTGCTGGGTTCCTGATCCTGGATCTTACTCACTTTACTCTGTGTTGTGGTTCCCTCCCAAGCCTTCCTTTGACCCCCACCCTCACTCCTCTTGTGTTTTCACCTTCGCCCCCGACCTCCCACTTTCTGATGCAGAATGGTCGGTCCTCAACAGAGACCTTGCCTTTGTACCCCTCCGCCCACGCCTCAATGAGTTCTGGGCCCGCCATGATGTAGAGTTCTTCTTCCGTCGCCTCTGTCTCCGGGCCTTCTTCTTGGGTAAGGAGTCCTCGCCTCCCCTTATCCTGTCTCAAACATTCCCCTTCCTCTTGGATCCCCCCTGCCGGCTTTCTACCCTCTCTGGACCTTTTTATTTCAAACTGCCGGCACGACATCAACCATCTTGACTTCTCTACTCACCTTATCCTCTCAAATCTCGCCCCCCTCTGGAAAGAACAGTCTGAACAAGCGCCCCCAACCCAAAACGTCACCTGTCCATGTTCTCCAGAGATGCTGCCTGACCCGCTGAGTTACTCCAGCACTACGTGTCCTATAGCGTGCTGCCCTGTCAAGCAACCCTTGCAGATTGAAGTCTGGTGAAGGGTCCCGACCCAAAACGTCTCCTGTCCTTTCCCTCGACAGATGCTGCCCGACCCGCTGAGTTTCTCCAACACTTTATGTTTAACCCTTGTTTATCCCTTGCAGACCTCTGGCTCAGCCTTGTGCTGGAAGAGGACGCCACAGTTAATTAACCCTCGATAAACCGTGTCTTTCCAGGGCATCCTCCAGGCTGCTACTTACATTTACAAGAAATTGATGAATGACGGGATTTTAAGCCAAGCCTTCGCGGTTGTTCCGGTGAGTGGTTCATGTTTAGCTTTATGATTGTCACGTGTACCGAGGTACAGTGAAGAGCTTTGTTTTACATGCTATCCAAACAAATAATGCTGTAAATACAATCATGTGAAACTCAAATATAATAGAGCAAAAGGGGGAAGAAACAGTGCCTAATGTAGTTCTCAGCATTGTAGCGTGTCCATTTTATAGACAAAGTCCAATGTCTGTAATTGTTTAGAGGGTCAGTACCCTAGCTTATGGAAGGACTGTTCAAAAGCCTGATGGCAGAAGGGAAGAAGCTGTTCCTGAGTCTGGTGGTGCACGCTTGCAAGCTTCTGCACCTTCTGACAGACGGGAGTGGGGACAAGATGGAATGACTGGGTATTTGATGATGTTGAGGCAGCATGAAGTGCAGGTGGAGTCAATGGGCGGGGGGGGGTCTGGTCTGTGTGATGGACTGGGCTACATCTGTAACTCTCTGCGATTTCTTGGGATCTTGGGCAGAACTGTTCCACAACACAGCTGGGATGCAACCCGGCAGTATGCTTTCCACAGTGTCTCTGTAGAAGTGCGAGAGGTTTGTACGAGTTGTCGGAGACGTGCCGGATCTCCTTGGCCTCTTAAGAATACAATTTTTAAGCCTTTGCCCTCTCTAACCTGCCTGGGTTAACTGTTCTCAGAATAGCTGGAAATGTGTCATTGAATGTTTGAGGCAGAAGCTGATAAATTCTAACTTCTCTGTGGGGAAATCAAGTTTCAATTCCAACAAAGACCATCTGACTTTAACTGTCTTCTACGTGCAGCCAGGATATCCACTTGTTATGAACGCCGCTTCCTGATTGGAAATGCTGTGAATTGTTCTACATGTCCTTGCTTGTTGCTTCTCTTGGCTTTGTTCGCCGGGGCTGGTCGGCACAAAGCCTGAAATCTAGCACCGCTGTACAAATGCTCAATGGAATCATTCCTTCCTTAGCAATAGCTCAGGGTGAGCATTATCACCAGTTACTGGTTCCAGAAGCCCAGACCGTGCCTTCACTACACCACAGAGTGTTGAATGGTGGACATAATCTTATCCTTGGGTTGGCGAATATAGAAATTCACACAGTGGTTTGTCGAGGAGGTGGGCCATTGTCTCCAGCGTGGCAGATAATAAAAGATGCAAAGTGCCAGAGTAACTCCACGGGTCAGGCAGCATCTCTGCAGAACATTGATAGTGACCCTTCAGATAATATTTTAATACTTAACCACTTTTGTTTATAAAAACAAAAATCTAGTTAGAATCACATTGCTGCTTGTATGATCTTGCTACGCATAGAACAAAGAACAGGACAGCACAGGCGCAGGCCCTTCGGCCCACATTGTCTGTGCTGAACATGATGCCAAGCCCAACTCTTATATGCCTGCACGTGATCCATATCCCTCCATTTCCTGCATATCCATGCAACTATCGAAATCCGTTTAAACGCCACTATCGTATCTGCATCTGTCACCACCCCTGGCAGCGGGGCAGCACAGCTGTGGAATTGTTGCCTCGCGATATCAGAGATCCAGTTTCAATCCTGGCCTTGGGTGCTGTCTGTGTAGAGTTGGCAAGTTCTCCCTGTGACCTCATGAATTTCGTCTGGGTGCTCCGGTTTCCTCCCAAAGACGAGTGGTTTGTAATCTGATTGGCCGCTGTAACTTGCCCCGAGGGTGGAGAGAGTGGTTGAGAAAGTGGGATAATAGAACTAGTGTGAACGGGTGATCGATGCTCAGCGTGGAGTCAGTGGGGCGAAGGGACTGTTTCCGTGTCGTATCTCTAAACCAACCTAAACTAGTTTCCAGTTAATCCTTCCCCCACAATCCAGTATTTAAAATGCCTTTTGAAAACTGCTATATAATTTGTAATCGCATCCTCTTAGAGAGGTCTGAAGAAAGGTCTCGACCCGAAACGTCACCTTTTCCTTCTCTCCAGCGGTGCTGCCTGTCCCGCTGAGTTACTCCTACATTTAGTGTCTATCTCTTAGAGAGCATGTTGTATGTCAGCAACTTGGGGGTGTTTAAAACAAAAATATCTTCTCTCCTCTCCTTCAATTGATTGATTTACCTGTAACTAAGAGCTCCACTCCGGGAGTAACAAAAGGGAACAATCAAAGTCTGTTTCCCCATTTAAAACACATCAAACCAACACTTCCTTAAAGGATTCAAAGGTCTTTTATTGTCATGTTTACCAATTAAAGAACAGTGATATGCCATACAGCCCTCCGGGGAAAAAAGCAACTACAGAAAAATGAGCATAAAGATTCACCACGGTGGATTCCCCACATTCCTCATTGTGATGGAAGGCAAAAAAGGTCCATCTTCTTCCGCAGTCAGTCGGGGCGATCGAAGCTCCTGCAGCCGATCGTCCTAGCCCCCGCGTTGGGGCGATCGAAACTCGCGCGTCGGGGCGATCGTAACTCCCGCAACTTGGAGTTCCCGAAGCCGGTCTCTGACCAGAGACCGCAGGCTCCATGATGTTAAGTCCTCAAGCACCCACGGTTGGAGATTGCGAGGTCGACCCCTGGCAAAGGGATCGTGGGCTCTGTGTTGGTTAGTCCGCAGATGAACACGGTGGAGCTCTCAAATGTCGGTCTCCAGCAAATGCCGCCAACTCCTCAATGTTAGGCCCCGGTGCGGACTGAGATACGATACGGAAAAAAAATCATATCTCTGTCGAGGTAAGATATTAGAAAAAGGTTCCTCCAACCCCACCCCCACAAAACAAGCTGAAGAACGCTAAAAACATACATTTAACACATATAATTAAAGCACATGAAAGAAAGGACTGAAGAAGGGTCTCGACCCGAACCGTCACCTATTCCATCGCTCCATAGATGCTGCCTCACCCGCTGAGTTTCTCCAGCATTTTTATATATCTAAGAAAGAATGGACAGACAGACTGTTGGTGAGGCAGTCATTGCTGGCATTTCCAGTTTCTTGGGATTTCGGTCTAGCTTCCCGATCTTGTACTTGCAACCTGAGTGTGCGTGAGATTTTATCTCGATTAATTGTGTGTAAATAATTAAACCAGTTGTATTTTTCAGAAAACTTTAAGGGGAGTTTCCTCGAACAAGTGGAATGTTAACCTCTGTACTTTCCTGTACGAATGGAGTTGTTTATGATATTCTTTATTCCGAAAGTTAGAACTTGGCACAGTACAGCACAGGGATAGACCCTTCCGCCCACAACATCTGTGCTGAACATGATGCCAAAAAAAACTAATCTCCTCTGCCTAATTGCGGCCCATAGCTCCCCATTCCCTGCAAATCATTGTTCCTGTCTAAATCAGTCTGAGTGTTTCAGTTCCCTAAACATCACTAATCCACATTCTCCAGAGTTTATACCTGACCCGCTGAGTTACTCCAGCACTTTGTGTTTTTTTAAAAAGAATCCAGCATCTCCTTGTGTTCGCACTGCACTGCACATGATTGACACCTGCTGCTAAAGTCCAGCCACTAAACGGGACGGCATGGTGGTGCAGCGGGTAGAGCCGCTTGTCGGAGACTCAAGTTTGGTCCTGACTTCGGCTGCTGTCTGTGTAGAGTTTGCAGGTTCTCCCTGTGATCGCTCCCTGTTTCCTCTGGGTGATCCGGTCTCAAAGATGTGCAGGTTTGTAGGTTAATTGGCCCTTGGAAAATTGCTCCTTGGTGTGTATAGAGTGGATGCAAAAGTGGAATAACATAGAACTAGTGTGAATGGTTGATCACTGGTCGGCCTGGATTCGCGGGCCAAAGGGCGTGTTTCCATGGTGTATCTCCGAACTAAACAGCCTGGAGCCAGTGGTCCACCAGGACTGACTGTGCTGGGTGCTTGAAGAACAATGGCACAACGGTAGAGTTGCTGCCTTACAGCGCCAGAGACCCGCGATCAATCCTGACTACGGGTGCTGTCTGTACGGAGTTTGTATGTTCTCCTCATGACCACGTGGGTTTTCTCCGGGTGCTCCGTTTTCCTCCCACACTCCAAAGATGTACAGGTTTGACATTAATTGACTTTGGTAAAGACTATAATATGTCCTTGGCGTGTAGGATAGTGCTAGTGAACGGGGTGATTGATGGTAGGTGCGGACCGAAGCACCTGTACCTCAAAATCTAAACTAAAAATTAAAACTAGAGTCCCGACCCGAATCGTCACCTATCCACGTTCTCCAGGGATGCTGCCTGACCCGTACGGTTAACCCCACCCCTTCTTGCTCTGGGTGTGACCCTGTCTCTCTCTGTCTGTCTGTCTGCAGGAGTACAGGCTGGTGGTGACCGGCCACAGTCTGGGAGCGGGAGCGGCCTCCATCCTCGCCATCCTACTTCACTCCTCCTTCCCCCAGCTGCGATGCTATGCCTTCTCACCGCCCGGCGGCCTGCTCAGGTGAGGCACTGAAACTCGCTCCTGCGAGGCACCTGATCAGGGGCTTAGAATCCAGTCATACTCAAGTACAGTCGGTAGAGCAAAGGGGAAGACACAGAGTGCAGAATATAGTTCTCAGCATTGTAGCGCATCAGTTCTATAGACAAAGTCCAATGTCCGCAGTGGGGTAGAGGTGAATCAGACAGTATCTTAGCCTATGGAAGGACCGTTCAGAAGCCTGATAACAGAGGGGAAGAAGCTGTTCGTGAGTCTGGTGGTGCGAGCTTTCAAGCTTCTGTACCTTCTGTCGGACGGGAGAGGGGAGAAGAGGGAATGACCCGGGGTGGGATTAAGTTTGTGGGTGATCATTGGCAGGTGGGATGAAGGGCCTGTTTCCGTGCTGTATCGCTAAAGTAAAGTCAAAGCCTGTTTCTAATTGGGGGAAATTAATGTTGTCTTCCAGCGAGGCTCTGGCTGAGTTCAGCAGAGGATTCATTCTGTCCATTGTCCTGGGCAAGGATCTCATTCCCAGGTCAGTGTGCTTCCCACCGGCTGCGGCTCGCATTGTCCTGCGCGTCTGTCGTGATGCTCATTCTAACCTCCTCCTCCCCAGGCTCAGTCTCCGTAACGCACAGGACCTGAAGAACAAGATACTGAGGATAGTCGCCCACTGCAACCGACCCAAGGTATGGAGCTGGGGGCGTGCATTCACTCGTGTTTACTGGAGGCGATGGGTAGATTGTCAAGGCAGGAGTGTTTTACTGTCATACGCCTCCAAATGGAACAATGAAATTCTTACTTGCAGCAGCACAACAGATATGTGAAGATGGTACTCTGTAAAACCCATATTAAACAACAAATGTTATTTGATATAAGCATAAAAACACAGACAAATAAATAAAGAATAAATAAATGGGTAGATGTAAATGAACTGACAGATAGACAGACACAGACAAGTAATGAATGCAGTGGAAAATAGAGCTTGCATGTTCTGTGCCTGCACAAACGCAGCGCCAGAGACCCGAGTTCGATCCTGACCTCGGGTGCTGTCTGTGTGGAGTTTGCACCGCGTGGGTTTTCTCCAGGTGCTCCAGTTTCCTCCCACATCCCAAAGACGAGCAGGTCTGTAGGTTAATTGGCTTCTGTAAATTGCCCTTGAAGTGTAGGGGGTGCATGACGAAGCGGGATAATGTAGAACTAGTGCGAATGGGTGATCGATGGTCAACGTGGACTTGATCAATGTCACTGTCTCCTCTTCTCAACGCTCTTGACAAGGATGTTGAGGATTCATGGAAAGCAAAATCCCTTTGCTCTCGTGAGCTGGTAGCACATGAGCTACATATAGCCGATGGCCCACTCTGTCCACGCTCACCATCAATCACCCTAGTTCTATGTTATCCCACTTTCTCATCCACTCCCTACACACTAGGGGGAAATTGCAGAGGCCAGTTAACCTTCAGACCCGCACATTTTTGGGATGTGGGAGGAAGCCCACACAGTGCCTGGGTTTCAACAGCTAAGTTACAGAGATAGGTTGAATAAGTTAGGTCTTTATTCTCTGGAGCGCAGAAGGTTAAGGGGGGACTTGATAGAGGTCTTTAAAATGATGAGAGGGATAGACAGAGTTGATGTGGACAAGCTTTTCCCTTTTAGAATAGGGAAGATTCAAACAAGAGGACATGACTTTAGAATTAAGGGACAGAGGCTTAGGGGTAACATGAGGGGGAACTTCTTTACTCAGAGAGTGGTAGCGGTGTGGAATGAGCTTCCAGTGGAAGTGTTGGCGGCAGGTTCGTTGGTATCATTTAAAAATAAATTGGATAGGCATATGGATGAGAAGGGTATGGAGGGTTATGGTATGAGTGCAGGCAGGTGGGACTAAGAGAAAAAAGTTGTTTGGCACGGACTTGAAGGGCCGAGATGGCCTGTTTCCGTGCTGTAATTGTTATATGGTTATATGGTTATAGTGAGAGGGACAAATTGCGAACTCCACATAGACAGCACCCGAGGTCAAGATTGAACCCAGGTCTCTGGAGCTATAAGGCAGCGGCTCTACCCGCTCTGCACTTGCGGGCTCGGGTGGGGCTGCAATGTTTCTGGGCGTTTTCTGCAGTGCATCTGTAGAAATTGTCGAGAGACATGGAGTGCAGGAAAGAACGGCAGATGCTGCTTTATACCGAGGATATAGACATAAAATGCTGGACTAACTCAGTGGGTCAGGCAGCATCCCTGGAGAGACGGAATAGGGGGCAGGGAGACGGGCCGTGCTGGGGAAGTATTCTCCACGATGGAGGGACCGTGCGATCTATCGGAGGGAGATGCTGCTGCCGCACTAATTGTTGTGTTCCTTGCCTCCAGTACCAGATCCTGCTGCGCGGCTGTTGGTACGAGGTTTGCGGTGGCAATCCCAACAGGTTCCCCACGGAATTGGAGGAGGAGCACCGGGCACAGCTGGCGCAGCCGCTCCTGGCCGAGCAGAGCCTGCGTGTGGACCGCTCCGGATCCCACGGCAGCATCTCCGACTCCTCCCCTCCCCACTCCCCCTTCAAAGGTCCGCCTCTCTTTCTGCCGGGAAGGATCATTCACATCGTGGAGGAGCGCAGGGACGGATGGTGAGTGAACGTTACAGCCGAGTCCGAGTCCATCACCCACTCACACCAGTTCCACATTATCTCGCTTCCACATCCACTCCCTGCGCACTAGGGCCAATTAAGCTACAAACCGGCACAGCTTTGGGATGTGGGAGGAAACCGGGGGAAACACACACAGTCATAGGGACCACGTTCAAACTCCACACAGACAGCACCCGAGGTCAGGATTGAGCCCGGGTATCTGGTGTCATTGAGGCAGCAGCTCTACCCATTGCTCCACTCACTGTGCCAAATGAAATTGGGATCACCATCTTCCAGGGCGGAATTAGAAGTTGTCTCAGGATCACTGGTCAGGGACTAAATGTATCTAGACTTAGAGGTACAGCACAGAGACAGGCCATACGGCCCACGGAGTCTGCGTCGACCAGCGACCCCCCCCATACACCAACACTATCCTACACACTAGGGACAATTTACAATTTTACCAAAGTGAATTCACCTACAAACCTGCACGTTTTGGGAGTGTGGGAGGAAACCAGAACACCCACACAGGTCACAGGGAGAACGTGCAAACTCCACACCCGTAGTCAGGATTGAACCTGGGTCTCTGGCGTTATAAGACGGCAACGCCATTGTGTCGCCCTGTATGTGGTTTCCCACGAGCTTCGACCTTTGCCCCTGCCCAGTAAGTTTGACCCAGTTCATCTGCTCGGAGCCGTTCCTACTTGTGTGCAGCTGAAAGTTGGGTTGCTCCGTTCATTTCTTTAGTTGAATCCATTGTGGAACTGGATGTGGTCCTATTACGGGCAAACGGTATGATTTCCCTGGATAACACGAGATTAAGGTTTGGTGTCATATGTACCAAGGTACAGGTCCACCGTCAATTTCCCGTCACCCTTGGTACCAGTGCTATTCTGGATTATCCGTTTTGCCCGACCAACAGAGGAGTCCAATGGTACCGGAGCGGTCCACCTAGGCTGCCGGGGAGCTGAGATATCGGCTAAGGGAATGGATCTGCCATCTCCCTGTGCCCGGTAGCAAGGGCAAATCTGGGAGGAGTTTTAAGTGAGCTCTTGTAATTTTGACAGGATTAAAGGAGGTGCCAAACCACCAGTTGGTGGAAAATCAGTGGTGGACCTGTACAATGAAAAGCTTTGTTTTTTGCATGCTATCCAACTGATCAGATATACCATACATGAATATAATCAGTTCTAACTCGAGTACATTAAGTAGAACAAAGGGGAAGATACAGAGTGCAGAATATAGTTCTCAGCATTGTAGCGATGTGTTCACTGTGTCTTGGTACATGTGACTATAATAAACCAATGCCAAGTGGGATCACTGTAGTTGGGCAAAAAGGTCAGAATGGACATGATGGGCCAAAGGGCCTATTTCTGTGCTGTGCAACTCAGACAAAGAATGCTGGAGTAACTCTGTGGGTCAGGCAGCATCTCTGGAGAAAAGCAACAGATGATATTTCAGTTCAGAACCCTCCATTAAAGGTGGATGGGGGGGAAATGGGACCATTCCTGAGGTCATCTGTTGCCGGCCCTGATTTATTCTGGCCTGTTCTCACCTCCACTTTATCTCTCCCCCCCCACCCCCCACCCCCCCAACCTCTACTCTCAGTCTGAAGAAAGGTTCTGACCTAAAATGTCACCCACTCCATTGCCCCAGAGATGCTGCCTGACCCGCTGAGTTACTCCAGCATTTTGTGTCGATCTTCAGTGTAAATCCAGCATTTGCAGTTCCTTCCTATCTGACTCTGGGTTGATAACTTGCTGTACACAGCACTCACTGCCCGCTGAGCACTTTGGGTCTAAACGCAGTGTTTAAAATACTTTTGTCACCCACACTGACCCTGCATTGAATTAATTATTGACCCCTCTCTTTCTCTCTCCTTCTCCCCCTCCCAGCCCGTATTTTTCCCAGGTGAAGTATCATGCTGTGTGGCGTGAAGCCTCCACCTTCTCCAGTATCCTCATCAGCCCCAAGATGATAACGGATCACATGCCGGACCTGCTGTTGAAGGTGCTACAACAGCTGTGCAGAGAGACCCCCTCCATCCTCTGCTCCTCGCACAGCCCATCGGCCACTGACCCCCTGCCAGTCTAGCTGCATCCAGCCGTCGACCAGGCTGAAGCTGACCTGTGGGCGAGGGAGCTGAGTAACGTTACACACAGCCGCTCCTGCCCAGCAAGCCTGTTTATACATCTACAGTGCGGACTCCTTCCATCTGCGATCAAGAACGCTTAAAAACAGTACTGAATTATTAAGCATGTTTACTTTAGACAACATGATGGATCTGATCAATTCTATTCATCCTGAAGAGCTCTTCTAATGAGAACCATTGGGGTAAATCCAGGTCAAAATATATCTACTTTTCAAAGTGGACCGGAGCGTTTATGTGGATAGTTTAACTTGTAAAATTCTGAGTGAAATCAGTGAAGGAGAGATGAAAATGGACTGAGATTTCCTCAATGGTGTTCCGGGACTGAGAAGAATTGGGTGACGTTTTGGGTTAGACTGTGAAGAAGGGTCTTGACCCAAAACGTCACCCATTCATTCACTCCAGTGATGCTGCCTGTCCTGCTGAGTTACTCCAGCTTTTTGTGTCTATCTTCATCCTTTTCAGATCTTGTTTAGGACTGTTCCCTGGCAACTACCCTCAAGTACAGCCCAGCCTCGGGGCTATTCCGCCTTGTGTATAATTGGCAAACAAAACTAATGGGGGTGACGGTGGCACAGCAGTAGAGTTGCTGCCTTACAGCAGAGACCCAGGTTCGATCCGGACTACCAGTGCTGTATGTACACTCTTCCTGTGACCACACGGGTTTTCTCTGGATACTCCGGTTTCCTTTCACATCCCAAAGATGTGCAGGTTTGTAGGTTAATTGCCTTTGGTAAAATTGTCCCTAGTGTTTATGATGGTGCCAGTGTAGGGGCTGATGAATGGTCGGCGTGGACTCGGGCTGAAGGGCCTGTATCCATGCTGTATCTCTAACATGTAATCAGCTGCTGGAAGCCTTTGGTGTGTGATGGTCGTCAGTGAAGTTACAGGAGCAGCAGTTGTCACGGTTATTGATAATCAGCCTGTGTCTTGGAGATGCGAGCTGTTTGTTTGTGCACAGCCTCCATTGTCGGGGGCGGGGCGTACTCTGTGCCCATGGCTGAGTGATCAGTGACTGAGGCTTCCTGTGAGGCAGTGAAGCACCCGTCTTGCTGGGAAGCTGTGAATGTGAGGGAGTCTAGTGTCAGGTGTGTGGATTGTGTCCTGCACCCCCTTAAATGGGGTATTGAGAGCTGTGCCCCTGTTCACCTCCCTTTTGTGATCAATGTTGAGCAGTGTGGAGGTATTTGCAGGGCAGCAGGTGGTACACTGTCGACCATCTGGTTCTCTGTTGGACCTGTGTTAGGTCTGTAAATAACTGTGTGGATGAAGGAGACAGGTTTGCATGGCGGGGCCTGCAGTGGCTTCAAGCAGCAGGCTAAGTAAGTGTGTTGTGTGACAGCCCCACATGCAACTGCAACAACCCTTCCCACTGCCTGTTTTCACCCCAGTTTGTTGAAATATTACAGCAAAGGTAATGCTGTCTTAACAGAACAACATTAATAAATTAGTGAATTAGCCACGGGTAAAGATTAACCCTCAACTCCTGTGACCATAATTGGCCACAAAGGTCACAGGGTGCAGTGGCAATAAATGTCATGCTTGTGTGAGAGGGGACTCCCCAGAGACTGAGGTTGGGATTGAGCCATTTGCTGCTGGCGTGAGGTGTATGTCCCGACACTGATCGAACTTTACAGGATACTTTGACAGTGAGAGGCTGATCCCGTTCCATTTGGGGGTGCCAACTATCTAGGAGCTGGGGTTGATCTGTGGTCATTTTGTATGGTTGTGAGGAGGGGAAAAAAAGGCATCAGTGTGAAAAAGGGTCCCAACTTGAAACGTGACCCGTTCATTTCCCTCCACAGATGCTGCCTGTCCTGCTGAGTTCCTCCAGCATCTGCCGTCTCTTGTCCACGTCAGCCAGCCTGCCTGCTGATTAAATATCTCAGCAGCTGCTGGGGACAGTGTTGTGTTGGTGGGCTCCTGCCTTGTGTTGCATTTGTATCTTTTTACACCAGTGTCAGGCATGCCAGGAGCTGATGCTGGCTCGTAGCTCAGCTGCTACCACTAACACCAGGGGCAGCTGGTTGGCACATCCCACCCACCCCTGAAACAAACCCAGTCCAAGGGATCCTGATTTGCCAAATAATCCATTTAAAACAAAATGGAGTTATTAAGCACTGATGTTGTAATCTGCTATTAACATTTAAGGTAAGTAATCAAGAGAAGTTTGCTTATCATTCAGAGCTAGTGTCAGAATCATTTGGAAAGTCACAAACCTTTTAAATGAATGCCAGGAATGGATTCTCAAGATGTCTTGCCCATTGGTGTTTAATAATTGCTCTGTAAATATTCTGTGATGGAGGTTGTTTACATTTTCAGCTAATGTACAAAATAAAGTTGTTTCTAACTGTTTCCTAAGCTGATAGAGTTGTGCTGACTTCATTGTGAAACTGATTCCACTGACAGAGTGGAGAATGGAGGGAGTAAATCACATTCGCAGTCACCAATCACAGCAAACCATTGTCTCCCCTCAGGCGGTGGAGTAGAAAAGAATGTAAACTTTTCAATCAGGTGCTTGATCTTACTAAAGCTTTAAGAGAGTGGTCATGTACTCTGGATTAAATTCATAGAGGCCATTTGGCACACCTTGGCCGTGAAGAACAAGTTGGCTTTCCCATTTACCTGCATTTGGCCGTATCCCTCCCTTTTTTAACCTTGCTTGTAAAAACAATTCAGAACCAGAAATATACACTTTCCCACCTCCTCCAATCAATGGTTATATTGGAACATAACTGTTATCAGGCAACTGAACCATCCTACCAACAACCCGAGAGCAGTTCTGAACTCACTGGAGTTCCTCAGACTATCTTCGATCGCACTTTGCTAGCTTTATCTTGCACTAAATGTTATTCACATTATTTCCTGCATCTGTCCACTGTGGATAACTCGATTGTAATTATATATTGTCTTTCCACTGACTGGTTTGCACGCAACAAAAGCTTTGCACTGTGCCTTGGTCCACGTAACAATAAACTAAACCAAACAATTTTTTTTGGTAAACCTGTATCTACCTTATATTGGAACTGTGTGTGTGGAATTTCAAACAATTCTACACCATAACTAGAGAGAGACAAGGCATACTATCATCCAAACACACTCGGCAAAATTATATCTGTGACACTGGCTTTGGAGACTAATAACGTGTCTGACACTTAAAAAAAAACCCAAATCTTGTTATGTTTATAGGCCTGCAAAGCTGCAGCAAGCACAAATTTCATTCTTTTATAGACTGTACAAATGACAATTAAATATATAAATATACATGCAAATGCCAGAGATTGCGGGGAGATGAAACCATGAGGCATAGATAAGCTGGACTCAAAGACTGAGACGGAAGAATCAAATACTTAGCTTAGCATAACTATAGAGTGAGAGGGACAAAGTTTAAAGGAGATGAGCAAGACAAGGTTTTTCTAGAGGACATTGAGTGCCTGGAACACGGTGCTTGGGGTGGTGGCGGATACAATAAAGGTGTGTAAGACCTTTGGCTACGCATACGGATATGGATCACGTGCAGGCAAATAAAAGAACGGTCTTAGCACCATGTCTGGCATATGTATTGTGGGCCGAAGAGCCTGTTTTTATGCTGTACTGCTCTGTTAAACATTCTTGACTCGCTCAATTGAGCCATGTGTCATATTCTTGCTTGTCAACCTTTTGTGGTCATACCCCGTCTCGGCTTGCTCCCTTGTCTAATTTTAACTATCGATTCTAGAACATACAGTGCCCTCCATAATGCTTGGGACAAAGACTCATCATTTATTTATTTGCCTCTGTACTCCACGATTTGTAATAGAAAGAAAATCACATGTGGTTAAAGTACACATTGTCAGATTTTAATAAAGGCCATTTTTATACATTTTGGTTTCACCATGTAGTAATTACAGCTGTGTTTATACAGAGCCCCCCCATTTCAGAGCACTATAATGTTTGGGACACATGGCTTCACAGGTTTATGTAATTGATCGGGTGTGTTTAAATGCCGCCTGAATGCAGGTATAAGGGAGCTCTCAGCACCTAGTCTTTCCATCAGCTTCGGAAACTTTTATTGCTGTTTATCAACATGAGGACCAAAGTTGTGCCAATGAAAGTCAAATAAGCCATTATGAGACTGAGAAACAAGAATAAAACTGTTAGAGACATCAGCCAAACCTTAGGCTTACCAAAATCAACTGTTTGGAAACTTCATTTAGAAGAAAGAGAGCACTGGTGAGCTTGCTAATCACAAAGGGACTAGCAGGCCAAGGAAGACCCCACAGAAGAATTATCTATATAATAAAGAATCCCCAGACAGATCAGAAACACTCGTCAGGCGTGGATTTGGGGTGGGAGATTGCAACCTTCACGTGGTCCGCCCTGTTTCGACAAATGCAATCAACCCGGCGTGCACAATCAAATAGAACAAGTTGTCTGACAACTTTAAGTTGTGCATGGCATACGCAAGAAGAAGGAGGTGTGGATTTGACAATGACCACTGTCCGCAGAAGACTTCATGAACAGAAATACAGAGGCTACACTGCAAGATGCAAACCACTGGTTAACCGCAAAAATAGGATGGCCAGGTTACAGTTTGCCAAGAAATACTTAAAAGCGCAATCACAGTTCTGGAAAAGGTCTTGTGGACAGATGAGACGAAGATTAAATTATATCAGAGTGATGACAAGAGCAAAGTATAGAGGGGAGAAGGAACTGCCGAAGATCCAAAGCATACCACCTCATCTGTGAAACATGGTGGTGGGGGTGTTATGGCCTGGGTGTGTATGGCTGGTGAAGGTACTCGCTCACGTATCTTCATTGATGATACAACTGCTGATGGCAGTGGCATAATGAATTTGAAAGTGTATAAATACATCCTATCTGCTCAAGTTCAAACAAATGCCTCAACTGATTGGTCGGCGATTCATTCCACAGCAAGACAATGATCCCAAACATACTGCTAAAACAACAAAGGAGTTTTTCAAAGCTAAAAAATTGTCAATTCTTGAGCAAAAATCTCAAATTGTGGAGCACAGAGGCAAATAAATAAATGATGGGTCTCTGTCCCAAACATTATGGAGGCCTCTATACTTTCCTCAATCATTTAATCTTCCTAATCTCAAGACTTAATTGTGGGACTATTACAAGCCAAGCCACTTACTTCTGACCTTTCCTCCCTATATCTTTCTTGTCCAAGGCATTGACTCAAACAACTCACGCAAAAGGCACCTCCTCCTGTCACGTAGCTGGGGCAGCGGTAAACACGTCAGGTACAGTGGAGAAATTTGGTTTAAGTCTTACTGAACAGAAGTGTCACTGACCATATAAATCACATGCAAATCTCTAACCAATCAATGTAGTCACCATTTATTTAAATCACACAGTAAACATAGAACAGTGATTGAGAATGTAAGCAAACTTCCTCTTTTTTCAACATTTTAACACTTGTTTATATAAAAAGCAGATTAATTTTTGTTACCAGCTGTTCCTCTCCCCATCGGTGGAATCCATTATTCCAGAACAGATGGGTAACATGCACAGAACAAAACCTTTAGAAAAATTAAGTAGAAAATACATTGGGATTATGTACATTTTAGATAAGGCGTCTATGGTAGAATTAAACCAAGCACAAGGACAAGCAAGGTGTTCCTTAACTCCATGCAGAATTTTGGTCTTTAAGTTTCTCAATGTTGAAGCAGGAAATATTTTAAGATCTGCAGTCACTGAGGGATAAAAACCACAGTCATAAGAATGCTCCTTTGCTGAAGATATATATAGTAACGTTAGCATTTGTCACAGAATTAAGTGTTAACAAAAATTTGCAATCTTGTTCTCAGTAATTAATTTCCAGTTTATGAAAATAACACTTTCATTGCATTCAAAACAGGGAAAGACACTGCGGGACAACTTAAAGTTAAAATTTACTGTTTTAAAAATGAAAATCTAGCTAGGCACACGCATAGATGTGAGGTTAACCATTTCAGAAACATATGTCATACACAAAAAAATCCGGTAAAGATACAAATCAGAAGCTCGTTAGGATCCAATGCCTTCAAAGAACCATTCTTTTTAAACCCGAGTATCTGTTCCTGCCTTTGTCACCACTTTGCTTGTATCTTCACTAAAAATATAGAATTCAGCAAAAACACACGCAAGTCCTTCAAAAGTCTAGCATGTTTTCCTTCTCTGCGTCCGCCCAAGAATACTGAAACGCTTGGTTCAATGGGAAACTCTGAAGCACACCTCCAAAGCAGGAGCACATCCTAGTTTTTTTATTAGTTAGTAATTGGCGTAGACTTACCACATGTTAGTTTTAAGTTTAAGTAACGCAGCAGCAGACATGATTAACTCGTACTTAACGCTTACATCAATAAAGCATCTGTGCCAACTTCCAGCTAGCAAGGTAATGTGGTTAGCATGTAATGTAATTATAGAGAGAAAAATAACAGGCCCAACTAAAGCTACCTGTCGCCTCTGAAGTGTTCAAATCTGCTCACACCTTCAGAGCAGTTCTAGGTAATTCTACATCAACACATTTACTTCCAGCTTGTGTTGACGGTTAATTTGGAGTGATCCTGAGATGTCGAGAATAGATCCTACGCCTGTAATGTTTTGAGTTCTGCAAAAGTTGTAAACAGTACCAGATGACGGCAAGGTGCAAATCCTTCTATGATTTAGTGTTTGCAGTGCAAATGAAGTGTTGCATCTAGTTATAGAGGATAATTTGGCAATTTAAATACGGAGCGCGTAATTAGGCAACGAGCAGGAGGGGGTAGGGAAGGGAGAGGGAGCAAATGCTAGGTTGTTTAATTGATCCTATTTCATTGCTTAGTAAGTATCAGAAAATAATTAGACGGGTATCTGCTCAATAGCAATTCTAAATGGAAAAAGTAATCACAATGCAGGGAAAATATTGGCATATTTGAATCAATGCTGTGGGCTTAGTAAACTGGCAAGAGAAGGACAGAGTTACAAAACAAAACATCTTCTCTTCTTCTTCTTTACAGGAATGGGACACAGAACGGCACGGATGGCTTCATCAAAAACCGTTTTAAGGCCTCGCTGAGTTAAAGCCGAACACTCCAGATACTTCACCGAACCTGGGGGATCAAACAGATTACAACAACAGCAGCATTAAACCAAGTTATGGAGTCACACAGCACGGAAATAGGCTCTTCAGCCCAACTCATCTGAAGCACAAAACATAGAAGAGTCCAGCATCGAAACAGGCCCAGTGGACGGCGCGTGGAGCAACATCACCTATCCATGTTCTCCAAAGATGCTGCCTGGCCTGCTGAGTTACTCCAGCACTTTATGTCTTTTTGAGTCACCTAGTTCAGTGAATACAATTGTGAATGTCAAAAGCTGTAAATAGTTTATCCAGTGAAAGTGCAGTGAGCTGCCACGGGCTATTTTCTAAATAAACTGAGAGGGTCTGTTCATCTTTGCGGCCTCACAGCTTCAAAACAAGTTTCAAAGCTGCTGCACAATCTCACTGATGGGTCCCAGCACACCAGATTGAAAGGAGTCCCAGGGTAGGCAGAAAGTGTCTGAGATAATGTACCTCATGGAAGGGAAGCCTCAAATCTGAAAGTGATAAACCTCAGCATGTGAACTGTAGGGGTTCAATTATTTAATTATGGTTCAGCTGTGGAGTTGCTGCCTGCAGTGCCATGGACCCGGGTTCAATCCTCACTACAGGTGCTGTCTGTCGGAGTTTGTACGTTCTCCCTGTGGATTCATCGTGCAGTAGGTGAGAGTGAGGCGATTCCAGCGTTGGGTCTGAGCGCCCAGACGAATCCCACGAGGTCACAGGGAGAGCGTGCAAACACCACATATCCCATTGTCACTGCTCCGCCACTGGTGACTGTGGCATTTAGTTGCTAAGACCCAACGCTGGAATCACCTCACTCTCACCTACTGCACAATGTTCCACTTGGCCCCTCCAGCCTGAACTGGATATTCAATATGATCATGGCAGATCCATGTTTGCTTCAACTCCTCTTTCTGCGGGGAGAGATTTAGAACACAGAACAGTACAGCACAGGAACAGGCTCTTCAGCCGCAATGTCCGTGCCAAACATGATGCCAAGTTAACCTAATCTCCTCTGCCTGCACGTGAACCATGTACTTCCATTCCCTGCATATCCCGTCTCTAAATGCCACTGTGTTATTTGCCTCTTCTTCCACCACGCCTGGCTGAGCGTTCTAGGCACACCACTCTTGGCCTGCACGTCACCGTAAAACGTTGCCATTCTCACCTTAAAGCTGTGCTCTCTAGTCAGGAATAAGGGCCTGTTCCTGTGCTGTTCTGTTCCATGAGCAGACAGAGGAGATTAGTTTAACTGGGCATCATGTTCGGCACCAACATTGTGGACCGCAGGGCCTGTACGTGTGCCGTAATGCTCGATGCGCAGGGATAAGAGATTAGTTTAACTTGGTGACATGTTCGGCACAGACACTGTTGGGCAAAGGGCCTGTTCCTTTGTGACACGGTTCCATGCTCTATGTGCCGGCAGAGGAGATTAGATTAACTTGGCATCAGGTTCAGCATGAACATTGTGGGCCGGAGGGCCTGTTGCTGTGCAGTTCCATGTTAATACTCTCTGCTCCCCATCGGTGGTGCAGCCGGGGCTTGGCTCAGCCCCCAGTGGCGAGTGGTGGGAGCAGGCAGAACGAGGCCGCCGCAGGGGAGGGGCACCTACCGATCTCCTTGGCCATGGCCAGGCCCTGGGGGTAGGTGATGGGGGTCAGCTTCTTCTCCCTCAGCTTCTCAATTGTGTCCTTGTCATCTCGCAGATCCAGCTTGGTGCCCACCAGGATGATGGGTGTGTTTGGGCAATGGTGCCGAACCTCTGGATACCACTGGGGTGGGGGTGAGAGGAAAAAAGTAAAATCATCAACCTTACTGAGAATTGTGGACACAGCCCAGACCATTACACAAACCAACCTCCCTTCCACAGACTCTAGATTCAGAGACAGTTTCTTCCCAGCTGTTTTCAGGCAACTGAACCGCCCTATCAACAACTAAAGAACAATCCTAACCTCCCATCTACCTCATTGGAGAACCTGAACGTTATTCCCTTTATCCTGTATCTGTACACTGTGGATAGCTCAATTGTAATCATGTATTGTCTTTCTGCTGACTGGTTTGCACGCAACAAAAGCTTTTCACTGTACCTCGGTACACGTGATAATAAACAAAACTAAACTATCCTTATACAGATCCTTCGCTGATTCAGCAACCCAAACGCCCAGGAACAAAGGAGAATATAGAGAGTGAATGACACTGCCTGGTCCATCACGGGTACTGACCTCCCCACCATAGAAGGAATCTACAGGTAGTGCTGCCTCAGAAAGGCAGCCAGCATCATCAGAGACCTACACCACCCTGGACACGCTCTCATTTCACTCCTGCCATCGGGAAGAAGATACAGGAGTCCGCAAACTGTGGCCACCAGTTTCCAGAACAGCTTCTTCCTGACAACCGTCAGGCTCTTGAACACTGCGCAACACTACCCTCAATGGACGATTTAAGGTTGCATTAAAGACACATGGTTTTTTTGCAGTACTATTGGGGATATTAATGTATTGTCCTGCATCAGCACTCCCAAGTCCCTTTGCATCTCTGATTTCTGGATTCTCCCTCCATTTAGAAAATAATCTACGCCTTTATCCTTATTACCAAAATGCATGACTCCGCACTTTGCTACACTGAATTTCTTCTGCCACTTCCTTGTCCACTCTCCTAACCTGTCCAACCCCTTCTGCAGAGTCCTTTCTTCCTCTACACTGCCAGCCCCTCCCCAATCTTAGCATCATCTGCAAAATTGGCCACAAAGCCTTCAATCTCTTTATTCAAATCATTAATAAACAACGCAAAGAGAAACAGCCCCAGCAGCGACCCTTGTGGAACTCGTTGTGGGTACATAAGCCACTTTTTGATCAGACTCTTATATATACCCCCCACTTTTAATCACAGCAGCACCCAGGTAAGACGGTAACAGAAGCATCTGACAGGGTGGAGGGAGGAGTTGGCACTCACCTTGGCACGGACATTTTCAAAGGAAGCTGGGCTGACCAGCGAGAAGCAGATCAGGAAGACATCCTGTAGTGGAACAGACGCAGAATTACTGTAGCTTACGGTCTCTATCCCCATCCGCCTCCCCCCCCCCACCTCACACGCAATGGGTGCCCTGCACAAAGGAGATGCAGAGAAACCCAATCAGCAGCTGACTCAGAACAACGAGTCACCATAACATTGGCAGCACAGTAGTGCAGTTGCAGAGTTGCTGCCTCACTGCGATCCTGACTACAGGTGCTGTCTTGTACAGATTTTGCACGTTCTCCCTGTGACCACGCGGGTTTTCTCCGTTTTCCCCCCCACATTCAAAGGTCGTGCAGGTTTTGTAGGCTAATTGGCATCTGTAAATTGTCCCTAGTGTATCGGATAGTGCTTGTGCACGGGGTGATCGTTTGTTGTGGGACGAAGGGCCCGTTTCTGTGCGGTATCTCTAAAAACAAAAAAACGCTGTAATAATATGGGCAGTGCACCCCTTAGTGAGCTGAATGCACATGTCTAAGTCATTGGAGCAGGATTAGGCCATTTGGCCCATTAAGTCTATACCATTCAATCATGGCTGATCTGTCCCTCTCAAATTCCTCCTCATTTCCTTTCTAAAGGTACGTCCTTTTATTCTGAGGCTGTACCAGATTCTCCCACTTCCGGGAATCACGGCTCCCAAGCTGCCATCCTGACTGCTGCTAAACCTGGTTAAAAGGATTAGGAGTAACTCAGCGGGTCAGGCAGCACCTCTGGAGAAAAGGAATAGGTGACACTTCAGGTCCAAACCCCTTCTTTGGACCGAATGACCGGGGAAAGGGAAACCAGAGGTATGAAAAGGTTCGGAACAAATCAGATGACCAAGTAAAGGCGGAGCGGAGCTCACAATGGTTCATTGTTGGCTGTGGAAGAGGTGATAACGAAGGGATGCAAACAATGGAACAGTGAGGACGAGCACGGTGGGGGAGTGAGGAAATGGAGGGGTTACTTGAAATGAGAGAACCGCTGGGTTGTGTAAAAGGATTAAGAACTCAGCCAGATTACACACCCTGAAAATAAACAGGATAGCCAGTCACTCAAACAATCTCTCCCGTAAAGGTGCAGGTGGGGCTGCAAGTTGCAACACGCCGCTCCAGCCCTGCCTGCACAAGAAAATAATCTCCAGTCTGAATCAGAGGCTCAAAGAGCCAGACTCACACTTTCCACAGGGCTTGAATGTAACAAAGAGTTTCAGGATGTTAGTCATACAGCACGGAAACAGCCTCTTTGGCCAAGCTCATGCACAATGCCCACCTACACTCGTCCCATTTCTCCACATTTATCCTTTACGTTATCAGCTAAGTTGGGTGGCACTGTGGCACGGCAGGAAGAGCCGCTGCCTTACAGCACCAGACACCCGTGATTTGATCCCAGCCTCGGGTGCAGTCTGTGTGGAGTTTGCACTTTCTTCCTTTGACCACATGGGTTTTCTACCACGTCGCAAACTTGCTGGGTTTGTAGGTGAATTGGCCTCTGTGAAATCGTAGGGAGTGAATGAGAAAGTGGGACAACATAGAAATATCAGTTCCAGGAATTGCGAAGGTGAGCGAAAGTTTATCTTCCACAGATAAGGTCCGTCCCAGAAACTCAGAGGAAACAGTAATCTGAAGAAGGGTCCCGACCTGAAACGTCACCTATCCATGTTCTCCCGAGGTGCTGGGCGGCACAGTGGCGCAGCGGTAGACTTGCTGCCTTACAGTGCCGGGGACCTGGATTCAATATTGAATGCGGGTACAGTCTGTACGGAGTTTGCACGTTCTCCCCGTGACCACATGGATTTTCTCCGGATGCTCCAGTTTCCTCCCACACTCCAAAGACGCACAGGTTTGTAGGTTAATTGGCCTTGGTAAAGATTATAAATTATCCCTAATGTGTAGGATGGTGTTAGTGTACAGGGATCGCTGGTCAGCGCAGATTCAATGGGCTGAAGGACCTGTTTTGCTCTGTATCTCTAAATTAAGCCTGCTCCAGCACTTTGCGTTTTTTTTTGCAATCATCACAAAGGGTGGTGGATGTGTGGAACAAGCTGCCAGAGGAAGTAATTGAGGTGGGTAAAACAACATTTAAAATGTATTGGATAGGAAAGGCTCAGAGGGATATTGGCAAGACACAGGCAAATTGTTCAGGTTGGGACCCCTCTTCAGCCCTGACCTGAATCATCCTCTATCCATTCCCTTCACAGACGCTGCCCGACCCGCTGAGTTCCTCAAACCTTTTGCCTAAGATTGCAGCATCTGCCATTCCTTGTATCTCCTGAGTTGGGGCATCTTGGTCAGCATGAACGATCTGGGCCGATGGGCCTGTTTCTGTGCTATATGACTCTATGAACCGTTCAATACCACAGGTTTTTTTCAGATTCAGATTCAATTTCAATTTTAATTTTTTAATTTTTATCTCAGATTTCCAGCATCTGGAATCCCCCCCCCCCCCAATTGCAGAACTATGGATTGATATCAAGCAGGAGCGTTTCACAGGCACCTCTGGGCTGATGGACAACAAGGGCTGTCAAAAGGTGGGATGGGGGCAACAATACTTGGTGTGGGTTAAACTGTCGAAGAAACAAACCTCTTGTCACTGCTCCACTGCAAGGAGGAAGCAAAAAGGGAGGGGAACTCCACAACAACCATTAAAGGATCAAGTTATCACCCCATCCCACTAGAGTGGCTGCACTGTCATTACAATACCTGCTCGGCAACAACAGAACACAACCAAGAGAAGGATGCTGGGAAATGGAGACCGAGGTTGAATAAGCAACCCAGCACGTCAAGTGAAGGAGCAGCACCCCATATTCCAGTAGTGTAGCTTACAACCAAACGGTGTGAACAAAGAGCTCTCCAATTTTCAGTAACAAGCCCTCTTTCTCCCTCTCTCTTTCCACCCCCCCCCCCACTCCCCAATATGTCCCAATATCTCACCCCTGTCCCCTTCTACCTATATCCCTCCGTTTGGATTTACATTTCACTTCTCTCCTTAGTTCAGGAAGCCAGGTTAGGCCATTCAGCCCATCACGTCTACTCCACCATGGCTGATCTAACTTTCCCTCTCAACCCCATTCTCTGCCTTCTCCCCATAACCCCAGACACGCGCACCAATCCTGATCTGACCTTTCGTGTCCTTTTTAATCTCTAGCCTTCGTCCACCCATCTGCCAATCAAACACCTCACCTGCATCCACCTATCACTCCAGAAGCCTTATCCTGCTGTCATCGCTTTTCCAGCTTTCTCCCCCTTCTACGACAAGTCTGAAGGAGCCGCCCCAGCCTGTCCACTCCCTCCACCGATGCTGCCCGACGTGCAGCACTTTGTTCCTCCAGCATTTTATGTTGAGCTGCTTTACTTTGCTCAGTCCAGCCACAGACCCGTGTCACCGTTAACTACCTGCCCCCCCCCACACTTCACCTCGACCCCCCACCGCCGCAAGTGGCACCCACCTCGGCCCACTGTGTCGATCACAGCGTCAACCCCACCCTCACCTCCCCAACACCCTTTACCTACCGTCTCTCACCCTCTTCCTTTCATCCTACAACCTGGCTCGCTCACCCTACGCTCTGTCCCTCCGAAACCTCACCCACCCCTCTCTTTACACTCCCGTCTGCTCTATCCCTACTAGCTACCCGTCCACACCCACCACGTGTCCCTCGCCTTACATACCTCTCCCTCCTCCTCACATGCCATTCTCTCCCCACCCCCTCTCTGCACCACTCCTCCCCCTCTCTGCACCACCCCTCCCAAAGCAGCACCCCCTCCCCTTCCCCCTTTCTCAACCCACCCTCCCTCACCCACGTCGCCCCCTCCCTCTCCTTATGCACCGGCCTCAACCCTCCCTCTGCCCCGCACCCTCCATACTACCCCTCACATCACCTCCTCACGCATCGCCCCCCTATCCTCCCTCTGCCCCACTCTTCCCACCATCCACCCCACCCAGTGTCCGACACCCCTCCCCCACGGGCAACACTCACAGTCTGGGGGTAGGAGAGTGGCCGCAGACGGTCGTAGTCCTCCTGCCCGGCCGTGTCCCACAGCCCCAGGTTCACCGGCTTGCCGTCCACCATCACGTTGGCCGAGTAGTTGTCAAAGCTGCGGGGAGAGGCCGCTTCAGCTGGGTGGGGGCAGGCAAACCCTCCCCCCTCACCACCACAAAGGCCCACCCAACCGTTCTCTGTCAACCCAGAGATCATGCAATAACCCCCCCTCCATCCTCACCCCATGCATCACTTACACCCTACCCTACACACCCCTCAACCATGGATCCCTACTTCTCTCACCACCCACACTGCTTCCCACCCTCATCCCACATACCCCCCTTCCCCACCCTCACCAAACAAAAACCTCCCTCTCGCACACCCCACCCCCCCTGTGCACTGCTCTTCCCCCTCACCTTCCCCCCTCCATCACCGTCTGTACCGCTCCCCCTCTCTATGCACCCCCCCTCTCTATGCACCCCTCCCCCTCCCTATGCACCCTTCCCCCTCCCTATGCACCCCTCCCCCTCCTTATGCACCCCTCCCCCCTCCCTCACTGTCTGCACCCCACCTCTCCAATATGTTTCATTTGCCCTCCAACAGCCTTCTTTAGCTCCTCCCCCATCTCTCAGTCAAGTCCCCACACCCCCTGCCCCTCCCCACGACCACTCCAGTGAACACTGGGCCGGTTGAAGAGTCCTTGCCCCGCGCACCCCCCCCTCCCCCTCCCAGCCGCGGAAGCGCGAGACCCAGACTCACACGGTGGGGATGTATTCTCCAGGGAAGGCGTTGGTCGTGTAGCTGATGAGAAGACATGTCTTACCCACCGCGCTGCAGACGGGAGAGAACAGAGGGGAGTTAGACGGCCCAGAGCGAGGGAGCCGGGCCGTTGTGCCGCCGCAGGCCGCTCTGACAGAGGCACATCTGCCAGTGACCTCACCCGTTCCCCACCACCGCCTGCCTGATGTCATCACAGTCAGTGCACCCATTCCAAGAAGTCTGGTGAAAGGAACTTTATAAATAGACACGGTGCGAGCAGATTATGTGGCTGTGAGCAGAGAGCACCGAGGGGCCCATTCATCGCCCACAGCCGTCAGAACCAGCACCCACAGGACGCTGGACTCATTGGGTGGCTTGGAGAGAGGGCTTGGGGGAAGGGGGGGGGGGGAAACAGAGTGCTTTACAAAAAAAACCTTTTATCTTACAGAACATGGATAAGATATCAAGGTTTGTCTGGAGAGGTTAAAGAGATGGAATTCCAGAGGGATGGGGCTGCCTCAGGAGTGGAACAAGGGTCAACACTGTCCGCCTGTGATTAGCTGTTTGAAAGATACGGCATGGAAACAGGCCCTTCGGCCCATCAAGTCCCCACCAACTATCGATCACTCGTTCTTTGTTATCCCACTTTCTCATCCACTCTGTGCACATTCAATGTGATCATGGCTGATCATCCCCAATCAGTACCCCGTCCCTGCCTTCTCCCCATATCCCCTGACCACTATCTTTAAGAGCCCTATCTAGCTCTCTCTTGAAAGTATCCAGAGAACCAGCCTCCACCGCCCTCTGAGGCAGAGAATTCCACATTCACAACTCTGTGTGAAAAAGTATTTCCTCATCTCCGTTCTAAATGGCTGACCCCTTATTCTTAACTGTGGTCCCTGGTTCTGGACTCCCCCAACATTGGGAACATTTCCTGCCTCTAGCGTGTCCAAACCCTTAATAATCTTGTATGTTTCAATAAGATCCCCTCTCACCCTTCTAAACTCCAGAGTAGACAAGCCCAGCAACTCCATTCTCTCAGCATACGACAGTCCCGCCACCCCGGGAATTACCCTTGTAAACCTACGCTGCACTCCCTCAATAGCAAGAATGTCCTTCCTCAAATTAGGGGACCAAAACTGCATACCATACTCCAGGTGTGGTCTCACTAGGGCCCTATACAACTGCAGAAGGACCTCTTTTCTCCTATACTCAACTCCTCTTGTTATGAAGGCCAACATGCCATTCGCTTTCTTCACTGCCTGCTATATCTGCATGCATACTCTCAGTGACTGATGAACAAGGACCCCCAGATCCCCTTTTTCCAACTTGATACCATTTAGATAATAATCTGCCTTCCTGTTTTTGCTACCAAAGTGGATAACCTCACATTTATCCACATTAAACTGCATCTGCCATGCTTTGCCCACTCACCCAAACTGTCCAAGTCACCCTGCATTCTCATAGCATCCTCCTCACAGTTCACACTGCCACCCAGCTTTGTGTCATCTGCAAATTTGCTAATGTTACTTTGAATCCCTTCATCTAAATCGTTGATGTACATTATAAATAGCTGCGGTCCCAGCACCGAGCCTTGCGGTAACCCACTAGTCACTGCCTGCCATTCTGAAAGGGACTCGTTAATCCCTACTCTTTGTTTCCTGTCTGCCAACCAATTTTCTATCCATGTCAGCACTCTACCCCCAATTCCATGTGCCCTAATTTTGCCCACTAATCTCCTATGTGGGACCTTATCAAAGGCTTTCTGAAAGTCCAGGTACACTACATCCACTGGCTCTCCCTTGTCCATTTTCCTAGTTACATCCTCAAAAATTCCAGAAGATTGGTCAAGCATGATTTCCCCTTCGTAAAACCATGCTGAATCGGACCGATCCTGTTACTGCTATCCAAATGTGCCGATATTTCATCTTTTACGATCGACCCCAGCATCTTCCCCACCACCAATGTCAGGCTAACTGGTCTATAATTCCGTTTTCTTTTTCCCGCCTTTCTTAAAAAGTGGGATAACATTAGCTACCCTCCAATCCACAGGAACTGATCCTGAATCTATAGAACATTGGAAAATTATCACCAATGCGTCCACGATTTCTAGAGCCACTTCCTTAAGTACCCTGGGATGCAGACCATCAGGCCCTGGGGATTTATTCGCCTTCAGTCCCATCAGTCTACCCAACACCATTTTCTGCCTAATGTCGATTTCCTTCAGTTCCTCTGTCACCCCAGATCCTCTGGCCACTAGTACATCAGGAAGATTGTTTATGTCCTCCTTAGTGGAAGATGGATCCAAAGTACCTGTTCAACTCATCTGCCATTTCCTTGTTCCCCATAATAAATTCATAAGAGAATGTGCAAACTCCACACAGACAGCGCCCAAGTTCAGGATCGAACCTGGGTCACTGGCGTGGTGATTTTGCGGGAAAACAACAAATAGGAAGAGCACCAAAAGATCGGAAGCGGCGGAAGTGATCCACGGGGGGGGGCGAGGGGGTGCGCAGAGAAAGAGAGAGACAACATTCAGGAATTAAAACAAGAGGTCACGGAGAGAGTTCTGACTTTGATCTCCTGAGCAGCCACAAATGGAAGCAGATGTGAAGTGCCGCTGTACAAACAGAAGCTAGGAATGTAAAGATGGTGTTGGGATCCGATTATGAGATACTTAACCAAGTGTGGGATTGTGAACAAGACTTCAGACATGCTCCTGATTTAATTAGCTGGATTTGATTCATAGCTGTGGGGTTGTACAAGCCGTAGAAAAAATTGATAGAAATGGCAATTATGTATTGATAAAATGCTACAAAGTATTTCAAAGTTTTGATTTAGCTACTTGACAATGTCTTGCTTTTAAAGAGGGTAGTGGGTTAAGGCAAGGGAGTGTAGACTTGTGAATACACACATCTGAAGGCAAAGCCACTCCCATGGTGTTTAAAGGTCAAAATTGGGG